>JAATLQ010012156.1:3042-31790 GCA_013421005.1 Heliconius erato x Heliconius himera
TTCACGTTTCTACCATCAGCGGTTACGGCTCTGCGTGCGTCTTACCTCAGTCAGTCAGCACAAGTCCTTTTATATATATAGATTATTTTTCACTAATAGCCATCTGTAACTCGTTCGTGTGAACTTTATGAATTTGATCGATGCTAATATTTTAATATTTTTTAAAGTTAATATTTTTAGCCCTCCGACAGCAGTATGTTTTGATCCCTTTTTTTGTTTTATTTTAGCTTCACGCAAAGGGAACATAGTGATAAGATTTTTCGTTCCCAATAAGACAGTTCCGTTCCACTTTACCCCCAATTTTCGAGGTATAGCGTGTTGAGTGGTGATTTCTTCGTATGGGAATCGAACCCACAATCTGTTCGGTTTACAATCGCTCGCTTGTGCCCCTGTGTCGCGACTTTATGCCCACTTTTATGTTTTCCATTGTCTTTTTTGTTTCAGAACCATTGTGGGCTTACTGGTGGAACTTAACGCCGTGTTTTGTCTATCCATTGAGAACCACACAACCACCGTCATGTTTACAGTCAGATGGCTTTAAAAAAGCTTAACAAAATGTATAATATTCTAAGCAACCAAGATTTATTCACAGTTGATGGTCAAATGTATTTTACGTGTATATGTTAATTCTTCATTTATCAAAAACGAAATAACGACGAAACGTGACAAAATATTCAAAATTAATGCACGAGATTTAAATGATATTTCAAGCTTCTATACTTTCTATAACTATGGTATTAGAGCTCACATTTGTTTGGACGCTGGTTTTAAATTAAATTCTTATATATATATTTCAATTTTTGAGGCTCTTATACCATCTTTTTCATTTAATTAAACAAAGCTATGGTTAGGAACGTGACGAATAGATTTTTTTTTTATAAAAAGAAATAATTATTGCCTTCCCAATTTACTTGGGTCGAGTGCGTGACTTTTCAAATTTTTTTTTTTCGATAACAATTTGAGGCAGTTTCTTTTTGCTTAATTGAAACTTTGAATTTGTTTAAACTAAAGTCTTTAAAGTAACAGAATTGATAATTGGAATGTTCTCATCCACTTTTTTTGTGAATTTCAAAAAAGATTTTATATTTGATATTGATTAATATTTAAAATTTTATTGATATTAATTTGATAGGAAAAATCTTAGTATACAAGAAGTTTGAAATATTGAGACGACAAAGGATATTCAAAAACAAAAAATAATTCTACTATATTCAAAATTTAGATGGACTATACTTTGCGTAATAAAAATACAAAAATATTTTTTAATATACGCATTTTATTGTTATACATATACAAAAATAGTACTTAAAAATCTACTTATTCTAACTACTACGATTTTTCCAATTTATAGCAAGATAGGCAGTGGTAATCTAGTGTTAAAATAAATACTTCTTTTTCCAGTTTTCGCCTTTTATTAAAGACATTGCACACTTTGTCTTGTTATCACAGCGAGGAACTCAAAATATTTGAATCTTCGGAGTGGTAATAGAATCCATAGCTGTCGCATCTCCACCCGAACGCTGTACGCCTACACCTTAGGTAGTATTAAATAATTGATTGATTACATTGAGGCCAGTCCAGGTGAGACTGGTTGTGGGTTCGATCCTCATTCGAGAAGATGAAATAATTACTTAAATTTATATTTCCATTTCTTCGCTCTGGTGTCGAGGTCAAGCGCGGCGTTGAGTTCTGCCACTCAACACGCAATGCCTACAGACTCGGCAAAAAGTGGGGAACGGAGTGTCTTAGCACTAGAGTCTCTCTACCCTACAGTGTGCGGGATACAGCGTGAAGCTGATTTTATAAAATTATTTATAAAATACTTACATTACTTTGTAATGGTCCAAAATTATCTAAAATGCAAGTGGCAGTATCCCAACAAATAAATTGTGAAACCTTGAATTCAAAATGAATATTTCGCATTTGTGCCAAAACACCTGAGTCAAACAGCATTTTAAAGTAATGTTATGTAATGACAATACTATTTCATATAATTTTAAAAATATATCTATAGACCTTTGTTTCTTTTGTGTGAAAAACACGCGATAGGTTATGAGTACAAGTCCCACTAGAGGGATTGAAATATTTGATCTTCGTCTATCGTCAATTTTGTCACTCTGGTGGCAAGACAAAGATTGGCGTTGAGTTCCGCTGATTAACACACAATGAGTAGAAAATTTAGCACAGAGTGGAGAAAGGAAATGCCTTAAAGAAAAACAAAGTGAACACAAGGTTCCCAGGTCGCCTCCACCTATCCCAATATGTGAGAGAAAAATAAAAAAATCAATAAAATAAATAAAAATAAATCACTTCACTAAGTCAGAAATTGAACCTAGAATCATCGCGTACCGTCAGATATTCCACAAGCGATCTTAAATCAGTAAATATTACATGATTCTTTTCTACATCACAAATTAAGCTTCTTTATACATCGTCTTTGAGAAAGCCACGGTCTATTGAGTCGAAATGTGTGCATTCGATATCCACTCGAGTCTTACTAGGTATCTTCTTTGATCGTTTAGTATAGGCGAAAATTTATTTGGACTTACAAACAAGTATTAATATTAACTTTTAATCCTTTTCAAGTTTCTTTACACATTAAGTAAATATGTGAAGGAAGTAAATATGTAAGGTAATACAAGGAAAAAAAACCAGACACGCAAGTCGGGCGCGTCCAACGAGGGTTCCTTACAAAAAAATAGAGGTCTCAAGCATTTTTTGAAATTGAAGCTTAGCGGAACTATCGGCTTTAATAACAATTTAACCACAAATGTATAGTTTTTAGATTTTTTCCCAAACTAGTAGCTGTAGATACTAGCTACTAAATTTCATAATCAGGTCAACTGGAAGTACCCTATTTATTTTGATTCCCTTTACGGTGTTAAAATACGCGTGTTTTGCAATAAGAACCGCCATATCTTTTTTTTTAGTTAATGTAGAAATACGATTTTTCAGGAAATAATGGGGCCATAAATCTGAGTATGTAGTTTGAATTTCAACTTAATATTCAAGCGTTCTTGAGATAAAAGCTCTTGACATAAAGACAGGACAACAAAGTGATCTCATAAGGGTTCCTTTTCTCCTTAAAAAATATGAAACCCTAAGAAGAGGCCATTCGTGGCACAGAGACACAAGAATGCGGGTATAAACGCGACAGGTGGTATGTTCGATTCCCACTCTGGGGAAAGTTCTCTCTATATATCTTGCTATTTGCGGGATGCAGCGTCAAATGCCTTTCTACTTGACCACGATAAGTAATATTTAAGTAATAATAAAGTAAATACAACAATTAGTTAATCCTAACATGTATATATATATTATTGTTTTATTTATTATAATAAAAAAAAACATTCTGTAGGTTTGACTTTTGACACTTTTTCTATTAAGCCATTAAAACCATTTTAATTAATTTAGATTGCAGTATGCTAGCAGCTTCAAATCGAAGGACATAAAGTAATCCATTTAGATGCTTTTCAACACGCTGCCTTTCATTTAGTTTTGCTTCTATGCATAATAGACCGCTTTTTCCGTGAAAATAACTGAGGCCGTTGTGGCACAGTGACTAAAATAAACCGCGGTCTAGAGTTCCGCCGCTCAACTAGTAATTACTCGAAAATTGGCAAAAAAAAAATAGGAACGGTGTTTTTGATACTAACTTCCCTCTGTTTCCCTGCTTTATGAAAAAAGCAAAAAGCTGCTTTATAAATGCGATACGTCAAAATACTAGAAATATTTATTGTTCATTATATACATATATTATTAGATTTCGTTCATATATATTCAATTTTTAGCTCCATGCTGTATCCACACAATCCAGTATAGGCGTAGTGAGCTTGGAAACCTACCTCAGACACTCCGTTCCCCACTATCCTCCAAATTCCGAAGGTATTGACTTTTAAATTAGGTAACTCAACGCTATGCTTTGCCTCGTTGCCAGGAGGATTTTTGAAATGATTTTTTTTCAGAGGCAATGATTTTGATTCTCACAGGTGAGAATCAAATCCACAACCGTTGTGCTCACAATCACGCGCTTTTTCTCCTGCGCCACAAAGGTCTTGGTTCATATAACTTTTTGATATAAAATAATAAATGAGGCCATTTTAATACAGAAGAGAAGAGCACTTAGTTTACCTACGCGATGATTCCTTGCTCTGGAAAAATAAAGTGCGGCGTTGATATCTGCCACTTTATACAATCTTCAGGCAACATTCAGGCAGAAGGCAGAGTATTTTTACACTAGATAATCTTTATCTTTCCTGCTATAATATGTTGGATATGAAGCATGAAGCTGAGTTAAAGGTCTTAGTTGGTTACTACTAACTGTAAAGTAGCCTGTAAAGCATTTCTCCAAACCTTTCTGATATACATTATTACATCTGTTTTTGCTTTGAAATGAAATAAATTAAACTGAAAAACAAGGATTTTAAAACAAAATTTATTATTAAAATGTTTTTAATCTTTCTTTTAAATCATATAGTGCTACAAACTGCAGAGTTATATTATTTGTGGTTTTCATATCTCAAAAAAATTTTCTTTGATAGTATATATATAAATAAATAAGATCTAAAGCATATATATTTTTTGGATTAGCATTTTTTCATCATCATCATCATCATAAATATTCACCACCAATAAAATATGAACCGACGACCATCCCTCACACTATCAAATATAACATATCATAAAAACAACTCAGTATTACCCCATACAGAAAATAAACTACAAAATCAATACAGCATTCATAAAACCGAGTCAAGAGTGTTCACGCCTAATCCATCCAACCCTATGATGGATCGTGGCGTGTTTTCACGATGAGAATGCATTGTCGAATGATTCCCCTCGACGTTGACGTGAATTAATCACGCTACAACTGTCACCGGATCAATTTTGACGTGTTTATATTTGTTATCTCTTAACACGTATTGGCTTCTGCTATCTAATTAAGTTAAGCTTATGTTGTTTGAAATTTTCGCTTTTAACCACACATTCTCTTTTGTGTGTTTTCGATATAATATGACATTGGTTGGCTGAGGTGGCAAATTCGAAACGTTTTAATCAAATAACAGAACAAAAGCAAAAATCGTTAGCTTTGTAAAATTAAAATTTAGAATTATTTTCTGTATAATCACTAGTATAGATTTTTGAAAATCATTTTTTTAAATTATTTTTTTAGGTTCACGCTGTATTCCGCAGTCATAAGGGTAGTCAGAGGGAAGCCAGTGTTAAGACACTCCGTTCCCCTATCTCTTATTAAATATTTCATTTCCTCGATTGGAAATGGAACTCACAGCCTGTCGCGTTTACAGTCACACGCTTGTGTCCCTGCGCCACGCCTCATCTTTTTTAGGGTTCCGTACCTTTTAAGGCAGAAAGGTACCCTTATAAGATCCCTTTATTGTCCGTCAGTCAACAGCCTTTATCTCAAGAACGCTTGGAGATATAGAGCTTACACTCAAACTATATATCTTTGGCCCAATGATTTCCTGAAAAAAAATCTTCATTTACTAAAAACGGAACTCAACGCTGCGCTTTTGCTTCGTTATCAAAGCGAGAAAAGAAAATTCATTAAAATTACCCCGAGTAGGAATCGAACTCACAATCGCAGCCCTTACAGTCACACCCTTGTGTTAGAGTTCATATAAATTACATATAATTGGATAGACATTATATTTATTTAGAAAACGTATAAAAATTTGAACGTAGCGGGACTCGAACCCGCGCCTCCTGGAGGTTCGAGTCTCGCTACGTTCTTATTTTTCTTTCCTAAGTGTGGATACTTCTCAATACTTGTAGATTCAGTCTGTCATATTACTACTTTATCTATCCACTTTTATATTTTTCCAATATTTCTGATGATATGTTTCTATTTGATTTCTAATTCGTATATCAGTCTAGTCTGAAATATAGCAGTGGACGTACGAATAAAGCTTTGTACTAGATCATACTTTTATTTTTAGCCCCTTGTGACCCGATCTCTGCCTTTTCAATTTAAATAATTCATATACATTTATTTTAGAATTGTATGTATAAATAAAATAAATCAAATAAATCAGCTTCACGCTGTATCCCGCACACAGCAGGGTAGACAGAGGGAACCTAGTGTTAAGACACTCCGTTTTCCACTTTCTGCCGAATTCTAGAGGCATTGCGTGTTGAGTGGCAGAACTCAACGCCCCGCTTAGCTTCGACACCTGAGCGAAGAAATGGAAATATAAATATAAGTCAATATTTCATCTCCCCGAGTGGGGATCGAACCCACCAGTCGGTTTTACAGTCACACATCGTGCGACTGCGCCACGACTGGCCTCAAAAATGAAGGCCTTGGCCTTTTCAATTTAAATAACGCATATACATTATTTTTTTGCATTGTATATATATTTTATATAAATTTTTTATTCAAATTAAGTATAGGTTGTAACACGTTGACGTGAGCAAAGTGAACGTGACAGTTATTTTAATCACGCCCGTTAGCTTTGTGGTTTTATTAGTGCAAAATCAAATAGCCGTCCAAATAAAATTATATAAATGCTATTTGTATTTATATTTTATTACTTACTGTACTTATACAAATTATTATCTATATTATCTGTATTTACTAATATTGCAAAACTACTACATACCATAGATTCCAGGGTTCCCCCTGCCTGTTCTATTATTCGTGGGATACAGCGTAAAGTAAAAAAAATATGTTCACGTTAATCGTTTTTATGTAACATAAAATATTTATGGTATTCTGAACATACGCGATGGTTATGGGTTCTAATTAATATAAAAAACTTGATGTGAAAGACACAATCTTTTTGAAATCGTAGAGCGAATATAGTGTTAAGACACTCCGTCCTCAATTATTCGTAAAAAAATTCGAGATATTGCGTGCGAAGTGAAGTGTAATAGCAAAAATATTGAAAAGTAAAATAAATCACACATTTCGAGACAATGAAGAATAAAAGAAAATCATATTTTTAGAAAGTCATTATTTTTTTTGCTTAACTGTTAAAATTAATTCTTGACGTGGACGTGAAACTTTTTATATATATGAATTAAAAACACACGAGCATATACTATATATCTTTTTACTTTACTTTATTAAAAATAATATATCATACAGTATGATCAAAATAGTGACCTTTACAAGTAAATTCAAACACTCATTTACAACTCCTATTGTCTTAATTCCCTCTGGAGTTTAATCAACTGCATTGTCTTCAAAAAGGTGTTGTGACCCGTGCGTCCACTCTGTCACTGTCAGAAAAGTAGAATATTAATACATTCATTTATTAATTTAATATTACGTTCACGCTCTATCACGCGAATCGCAAAGTAGGAAGAGAGAAAGTTAGTGTTAGAATACTCCGCTACCCACGCAACGCACAACCTCTTGTATATGATTGACGGCACTGGTTAGTTGCACGGAATCGAAACGACTATCGTCGCATATACAGTCAAATACTGCGCTACAGCCTCTATCTGATTACAGCGTTAAACACTAATATTAGCCATAAATATTCCTAAAACACAACCAAAAGCAGCTTTTAAAGCAACAAATAACTTTTAAAACTCAACCGCCAAGATTCTATAAATTCCCTCCTCCAACTTTCAAGAGCACCATCTAGTAAATCACGCTGACACTTGGTTGACTTCACGCAAAAACGGATGACCTCCTAGACCTTCTAAGTTGAAAGTTAGTTCTAACTCAACTAATGAAGAATCAATGTTTTGTTGCTTTTCTCCTAAGTATTTATTCATTTGTACTATATTTAACTGAGACTTGTGATTTTGTGACGATAGTTGTATTTGTTTTGGTCCGTATAAATCTTAAGATAAGGAAATGAGAGAAAATTAAGGATTTCGTGCCGTGTGATCCCGGCCTAGAATAGGAACATCCTAGTACTGGTGGAGTCGTAAGGGGTGACTAAAGTAAATGTGGTAGAGTCACGTCGCCAGCAATGGCAACACGCATGGGCAGACTCGACCGGATCAGTACCACTCCCGGCATTTAAAACCGGCGTTAAGTAGTGGCTTTATGCCACTACGTTTCGCATCAGGTAATGCCGGGCTCCGGCGCCCAACCCACCTTAAAGGCCGGCAACGCACCTGTAGCTCCTCTGGTGTTGCACGGGGTCGTGGGCGGCGGAAGTCACTTACCATCAGGTGACCCTGAACGCCCGTTTGCCTTGTCTTTTCCATAAAAAAAAGTTAAAAAACGTATTCATTTTTTTTTAATTAAGCAATGTTGGCAACCCAACAATTAAAACATAACTGTAATAAACGACAATAGTATGTGGCGAAAAACAAAAGAAAAAAAAAATTAATACCACATATTGGATAAGAACATTGGTTAAATCTATTCGTCCATATACGTTCTCCGCTCAACATGCTATGTCTCGAAAATTGGAAAAAAAATGGAAAACGGTGTCTTAGTACTAGGTTCCATTTACTCACCCTGAAAAAATACTTAATAAAAATGGTGCCTATATAAAATATATGTCTATAAATATTTATTTTGCCATCTAAAATTTTATTACAAGATATCTTTTTTAAGGGTCCGATCCATATTTTCATAGAAATTGATAAAAGAGAGCAAAAATTTCTATTTCCAAACGGTGCGCCATGTGTGACACGTGAAAAGAAAAAAAAATCACCTTTTGCGATGTTAAAATCCAACGTATTGCGGGCTTAAAATTCTTCTATTTGTCGATCGTTCGCAGTAATTTACGTTCGATTTCGACGTATTTATTACTGAAGATTCTGTAAGTCGTTGTTTCTGTGAAATAAACGGTTTAACTTGTTCTTTTAGATTTTTTTTTTCGTTGTTATTTTTATGTTCTTGGCTAGTTTTATTAAGATAGATTTTTAGTGGAATTAAAATGTTTGCCAATATTTTTTTTATATTTATCGCCCTTTGGTTGGATGCTTTTACGTTAAATTTTTATTTTTTAAATTTATTATTTTTTTTGGTGTATAGAGAGAGATATAGTGGAGTAGACAGAGGGAACAGATCGAAACACGCTTCTGTAATAATCATAGGAATATATTTTTATTTATATAATAAAGAACGAAGTTTCGCGAATCCAATGTCGGTATATTCGGCGTTGGGCTCCAACTTACAGTCCATATATATATATATATATATGAGCAACCTTAATAAAATTCGAATCCACGACCATCTATGAAGCTAGCATGCCCCAACTGACAACACAACCAACCATAATTAAAATGTTAAATCAACAAGTTACATTAGCCAAAATCAATAAAATCTACTACGATACAGAAACATGAAGAAAATTGTATTACTTCATTATAATTTATTTATCATGACTTCCATTAAATGTGTGTCAATCAATACAAAAAAAAATCTTCATACAAAATTCTTATATAACGTTCTCTATATTATGTGTGATTATGAAATCAATTAGGCGAGACGTAGAAGCTGAATAAGGCTATTTACCAGTGGAGCCCAATGATTTATAAGGATATATTAATATTTTTTTATTCTATTTTGTGTGTGTATTTTTATATATGACGTCTTTAGCGACACAGCATTTAAGTATAAACAGAATAGTTGTGGGTTCGATTTCCACTCGGGGAATTTGAATATTTTTATTTTATGCTCTGGTAACATGAAGAACCGCTGGCGTTGAGTTTCGCCATTCAACATGTAATGTCTTGGAATTTGAACAGAAAGTGAGTAACGGACTGTGTTAGATTACTCTGTCTACCCTGCTATATGCATGAGATTTTTAAAAATACAGATATATTAGTTATTTTTTATTATTTTCACGACGAAATTGGATTTTAACTTTCGGACTATTTTAAACAAGAACTAACCTTAATTTGTAGAAAAATAACGTTATTAAGCGAGACAATTGTTGTTTAGTATTTTAGGGCTTCTATTAGCCACCCTAAGTAACTTAATAACCTTTTTAACTGTAATTGGTTTCTTTTGATATCAAGTTCATTTAAAGCCTGTCAAGTACAAACCTCGCATATGCTCAAACATAAATGACTCGTCGAGTGCTAATTTTGGAATTATACAGTAATGTCCCGGCTTTACTAATAAAAGCCTAACTGATTTATTGGTATAGTAGAATGAAAAAAAATATAGTGACTCTATTTTCTAGAGTAAGCAAAAGGACCCTTGTGTTAAGATATTCTTTTCCTCACTTTTCGCTAAATTTTCGAGACGCTGTAGTGTGAGCGGTCCACCGCTCCTACTCAACGCCACTCTTTGTATTGTTACCAAAGCAAGGAAATGCTTTTTTTACATTAGTTATTACATTCGAAGGTTCAAAAACTTATACAAAACTAGAAAATAATAATATTATTATTATATATTTTAGGCCTGGTCTGATTAGCTTTGAAGTTTTAGTGGAGTAAAATATTACGTGGCCTGAGGAGCGATAGATTCAATAAGGAAATTCTTCCTATATTACGCTAATAGCTTTTATAAATTTTGAGAATTTCATTATTACAATATGCTTTTAGTTAAGTAAGATGAGAACTTTCCAACTCAACCTTATGGTTTCTCTTATGAACTATGGTCGTGGGTTCGATTCTGAATCTGCTGAATATAATTGAAAAAAAAAATTATTTAAATTATTATTACATTGAATTTCGCTTCATAATAAACTATATTCTCAAAACAAGCAAACAAAAAGCGTGGCGCTGAGTTCTGCAACTCACACAAAGTTTCGAAAAATGGGAAATTAAGTATCAAAATCAAAGTATCTTAACACTAAATTTACTCCACTTACTCGTGCTATGCGGGCTAAACCTTTTTTCAAAATAACTAGAAGTAGCCCTAACCCGTAAAAAGCAGGATACGCGTGAAAATAAAAATATCACGTAACATAGAGATGTCCTTAACACTCGTCGTTGTCTTAGACAAGGCTTTTATATAAGTACACGGTATTTAAGAGATACCCGACTCGAGCAATTTTTTGCTATAATAAAGGTTAGATCCCCGAAGGAATTTACCGAACATTTGTCAAGCGTGACGTGAGAGTTTCTTTGTATAATATTTTTTGTACTTAGATAGGACTAAATAGTCTTGTATGAAGATTTGGAATATTTTATGGTGGGTTTGTAAATAAAATCTTTTGTTAAATTATGACTTTTTTCATATTTTTCTGCCTTTTGTAACTTCAGCCTATATCCCGCAAAAAGTAGAGTACGCGGAGGGAACCTGGGATTACAGTGTCAGGACTTTCCGCTGAATTCTCGAGGCATTGTCCGTTTTTGAATAAAAATAAAATATAAAATTAAAAGTTTTACATAAGAAAAAAGAATAAATAATATAAAGAAACGAATAATCATTTTTTTTTATATATTATTTATTCTAGACTATAAAGTCCAAAAGTATTTTTAACAATTTTTTTCACATTTAAGAAATTATGATTTCTTTTTTACAACAAAATTAAAATTTAAATTAAAGTTAAATTTTTATATGTTTTTGAAGAAAGTAGATTAAAAGTAGTTAAAAACAAATCTGAAACACTCAACGCACCTGGAGATTTCTTTGGAAAGTGAGGAACGGAGGGGTCTTAATGGGAAGTGAATATTGGCACTAGGTTCCTAGATTCTCTCGGCCTACCCTGTTTTGTACAAGATACAGAGTGAAGCTAAAAAGGAATAGTCAGGATTCCTTTATATATAGAAATGTTTCGGTTTCCCACAAATAATTTATACAAAAGTATCACTAATATTATGTATATTAGAAAGTATAAAGTATCTTCATATAAGAGAAATAAAGCTAAGGAAAGAAAATTTTACGGCATAACGACATTTTTTAAACATTTTCATACAACGTGGCCTAAAATAATATTGTTGCTATTCTTTCCTCATAATTTAGATAGCGTTCTCTAGAAACATATTCGTATTTTATGGAAATTGTAAAGTGTGTGTTTGTTTTTAGCTTCACAGTCAGAGGAAACCTGGGAACCTATTATTATTATAACCTGTTCCGTTCCCCACTTTCCACCGAATTCTGGATGCATTGCGTGTAGATTGGCAGAACTCAACGCCGCGCTTTGTCTAGTTACTAAAACGAAGAAATGAAAACAATAAATATTTTATTTCTTCGATATTTGATAACCTGTCGCGCTTACAGTCACGTGCCCTGGTGCTATTAAAGTATGTGGGGTCTCTTAAAATAATGTTTCATAGTATTTTTTATTAGATTCATGCTGAATCTCGCACACAGCAGGGAAGGCAGAGGGAACCTAATGTTAAGACACTAGGTTCTTCTAAATTCTGGAAGCATTGCGTGTTGAGAGGCGGAACTCAACGACGCGCTTTGCCTCGACACCAGAGCGAAGAAATGGAATTATAAATTTAAATAAATATTTCATTTCCTCGAGTCGGAATCGAACCCACAACCAGTCACGTTTACAGGCACACTTTGTGCCCCCGCGCCACGACCGGCCTCATTATTTTATAACTCTTTTACACATATAGCTGGTTGCTTAGTACATGACTAGTATTTTGAACTGGAATTCATTATAATTCATATTTATTCCATAATTCTGCTATTAAAATTAAAATAAAAAATATATAACATTCAATATTTTTTGCATTGTTCATACAAAAAAGGCTACAATATAAAAAGTAATTATTTATCATACAAATATCACGACCTCTAATTATGCGAGAGTGTTATTAGTATAATGATAGCGCACTAGATAACTGATGCATGCTTTCATATGAAATAATTAAGCTTTGGTATATTGAAAAGCTAATCAAATGTGATATATTTTTTGCTTAGCGTCTCGCTCTATCCTACGTGTAACAGAGAGGTTCCCTCTGACTTCCCTGCTCTAAGACCGTTTCATTGCCTGCTTCCCACGCTATTTCAAGCAAAAAATGAAAATAATACGTTCCCCGAATGGAAATTGAACCCAGAACCTATTTTGCAAATCCACGACGGCCTCAATGTTTTATATACGTGACTAATACTAAATTTTTTGAAAATTAAATTATGAAAATGCTGTCGTTGGCAAGAACTGGCGGGACTCCCCAATATAGGAATTGTAGAAGCAACGAATGAAATGATTGTGGATACAAGTCTGTAGAGGTTGTGAATTAAAACAGTTTTTCCCTAGGTTATAAAGCGCGACGGTACCTGATACCACTACAAAACGCGAAAAGGGGTAAAAGTAATGGTGAAAAATAAAAAAAACATATTTTTTTTCATTCCCGCTTTCTAGCGTAGAATAGACGGTGGGTTACAAAATTATTTCGTCCTATATTAAAAAGATTCACGCTGTATCCCGCATGTAGCTGAATAAACAGAAGGAACTTAGTGCTAGGACACTTTGCTCTCCCATTTCGATCCAATTTTCAAAACATTCGAGTGGTGAGTTGTGGAACTCAACGTCACGCTTCTTGTTTTATCTTTCAAATGATTCATTCCTCCGATCGGGAATCGAACCTGCAGCCAACCAGTCAATGATGGCCGCATTTATAATAATATTATTTCACTTCCAGTTAAAAATCCATTAGTAACTAACACTAATTTATCACTAAAGATCGATCACACTGCCATAAAAGTTAATGAAACTAGAATCAGAAACCAATAATAGGATTACTCGATCTATTCTGAAAGTATTTTTTGCCACATCTCACCAGTTCAGAGTTAATTTGGTTTAAGATCACTTTGACTAGTTTTCCAGACATTTCTTAGGTTATTTGTAGCATTCTTTTGTTTTTATATTTAGTTTCTGGGTACACATAGCAGAATAGGCAGAGGGAGCTTGGGAACCTAGTGCTAAGCACTAGGTTCCCAAGCTCCCTCTGCCTATTCTGACACCCATAAAGATACTACTGCTACCCACTTTCCATCGAATTCTTATGGCAATGCATGTTAAGTGGCAGGATTCAACGCCTCACTTTGCGTCGTTAACGTTAACAAATAAAAATATTAAATATTTCATTCTCCGAGTGAGAATCGAACCCACGTATATAGTCGCACGCTTGGGCCCTTGCGCCACGATGGCCTCTTATATTATTTGTTGATGGTATTACTAATTTTACCTGCACTCTTAAAATTTTCACGTTATTCTTAAGTGACTTTAATTCAGCATCATCAAATCCGTATTAATATCTAAATATGTATATAAAAATATCTAAAAATATATGTCAATAACCAATTTCTTTAATTACATTGATGAATTCCATTATGCTGACATCTACAACCAATTACGGTTACTAAGAAAACTTTCAAGGATACACGATGACCCTGAAAATAGAACCTTGAACTGTCCCCAAAAGCAATTTGTACTCAATTTGGCCATAGGGGACATTTGTAATACATTATCGATCACCAACTGCCCATCCATCACATCTGCGCCATGTACGGTAATGACTGCTCTAATCAAGTAATCAATTATAATAAAAGCTTACGAATATATTTGGCTCAGTCATGGCGCAAGGGCACAGGCGTGTATTGTATACAGTGACAGGTTGTGGGTTCGATTCCTACTAGAGGAAACTGAGAAAGGCAGAGGGAACTATTATCACTCACTCTCTTTCGTTCCCCCTTTACGACGAATTCGGGCGGCATTGCGTATTGAGTGGGGAAACTCGGCGCCATGCTTTTGCCTCGATATTAGAACAAATAAATGGAATTATTAAATACTTCAGTTCAAACTCATCACGTTGGCCTTACAACACCGATTGTAAAATAACATATATTTACCGTTTCCGTTGTAAATTCGAGACATCTACTCTTAGTCCTTCCCCAGGGGAATACCCCTACATGCCAATTTATAACTTTAAAGTTCAGTAATTTCGTCAGTGGGTGTCCTATCAGTCATTCAATAACCTAAGAGTTTTGTAGTTATTATATGGATATTAGGGAAATCCATTCATTATTGATTATCAAGTAAATTAAATAACATTTACAAGTAAATTAGATCAGATTGATTTTAATTTTTAAAACGAAGTATTTATTAATTGCTTTAGCTCACTCCTTTTCATTTTTTCGCTCTGGTAAAGAGGCAAAGCACGACGTTGAATGCAGCCACTCAAAACGCAATTGTTTCAGAATTCTAAGGAAAATGGGGAACAGAGGTTGCTAAATAAGAGTGTAATGTCTTAACACACCTCTAGATTTAGGCTCCCAAGTTCAGCTTAAGTTTACGACAAGATTATAAATTATAAATTGTGTAGTTATTTCAATATTTTATGTGCATTCAAATAAATGTTTGATTTTTAACATGGTACATTTTTATTTTTATAAATTTAATAAATTTTGTTTGAAAAAGAATATTATAAGTTTCTTTAAGGTATTAACGAAATGTTCTATTTTATTAGTTCCAAAAAAAATCCGGGATACCGTATATCTATCTCTTATAAATAAGTCACAATAAGGAATTTTGTGACAAAAAATATTAAAATATGCAAGGTTATATATATAAAATTTTTGATATATTTAAAATTTTTTTATCCCAAAAAAGTTTTGAAACTCACGAGCGAGATTTATTCCGTAATCAAGGAAATTTTATGAAAATATTATTTGGCGTTTATAGCATGTAATTTGAACGTATACTTTTTGAGAAAATGTAAATTTAAAATAATTCAACGCTCTGTTTACGGCCGCAATGTCATGTCGCAACCCATGTAGTGCTTACACTTTCTCAAAATTATTGAATGTATAAATTATCTTGATTATGTTATGGCCAATGTACTATAATAAAATAATTATAAGTAGTATGCGGGCGAAGCCGCGAGTGGGCCGCTAGTATAATGTAAAAATTGTCGTCGTGACAGGCAAATGGCGACTTTGAGCTTCGTTATCTACGGGGCAATGAGCAAATAAGTAGACAGTCAACAACTGAAAACAAAACATATTCTTATAGTTAATGTTATATACTTAATAGATCTTTTTACTGCAGAATTGTAATTTTAGTACCGCTTTTTTTATTAATGCTATTTCCTACATGGGAGGGAACCTATGACATTCCGTTTCCCACCTTCTACCCGATTTTCAAGTAACGCAAATCATGGGGATGAGAGCGCTTTGACTTATTATCAGAACGATGAAATGGAAGTAACTAATCACTCAAGCAAAACCGAATCCACAACCCGTTTAAAGTCAACCACTGTGCCGCAACGTTACGACAACATCATAATAATTTTATTAAGCTACAGATTCCAACTGATACACATACATACAGACAACTGAGATACATACAGATTGAGGCTAGTCGTGGCGCAGCGGCACAAAGTGTGACTGTAAAAACCGACTGGTTGTGGGTTCGATCCCCACTCGAGGAGATGAAATATTTGCTTAAGTTTATATTTCTATTTCTTCGCTCTGGTGTCGAGGCAGTTGAGTTGCCTCGGCGTTGAGTTCTGCCACTCAACACGCAATGCCTCCGGAATTCGGTAGAAAGTGGGGAAAGTAGTGTCTTAACTCTAGGTTCCCTCTGCCTACTCTTCTGTGTGTGGGATACAGCGTGAAGCTGATTGATTGATTTATTTATTTTTCACAGATTCCCACAAATAAACATTGAACTTGCTATCATATTTTAAAGATAAATACATCCCAAATATCGAACTTGCTACCGTATTGTAAATACACCCACAAATACACCATACCCCATCAATACCATCCGATAAAAGTCATCCACAGATTATCATCTCATTAAAATCAGAAGTGACTCTCCAAATCGGAGATCCATCAAAGTGAGCGACGCATTATCATAATGTGTAAGATCAGACCCGAAGAATTTGAATAACGCTTACTGTGACGCGTTTTATATATTTTTGTAACTGCTCTTTGATTTTCTTGTCTTTTTTATCCATTTTGGACCAGTAAAATAGTAGCCAGCTGTGGCAGAGCGGCACAAAGTGTGACTGTAAAACTGGTTGTGGTTTCGATCCCCACTCGAGGAGATGAAATATTTACGTAAATTTATATTTCCATTTCTTCGCTCTGGTGTCGAGGCAAAGCGCGGCGTTGAGTTCTGCCACTTGCCGCAATGCCTCCAGAATTCGGCAGAAAGTGGGGAACGAAGTGTCTTACACTAAGCTCCCTCTGCCTACCCTGCTGTGTGCGGATACAGCGTGAAGCTTCACGTTGTTTCCCGAATATTAGGCAAATGAAACCTGGGAACCTATTTGCACTTAACCCACCCCCATTAAGACCCCACACCCATTAAGATATTTTCGTAGGCCATGTTCTGCCAAATAAGCGTGATTGTGCTTAAATATTATTTTTTTGCTGTTTGACATAATGTGGTGTTATATTTTGCCACTCGACAGCCTATGTCTGTATGGAGTGTTTAATACAATCTGCTGCATGCGAGATTCAGCGTCCAAAACTAGGTGCTCTCTATTTACCCTATAAAATTTTGTGTTGAATAGTGGAATACAGAGTTATTTATCATGGGGAAATCGTATATTTTTAAGTATAAATAGGAATGGAATCCATAACCATCGCATGATCAGATGTATCTCCTCATGTTCTAACATTATCTCTAAATTTAGTAAATATAATAAATTAAACAAGAACATGAGGCCTGTAGTGGTGCAGGGGCACAAACGTCGGACTTTTTTTAGCGCTAAAAATTGTGAACTCGAATCCCACTCGAAGAAATTAAATATATAATACTTCAATTTTCCTCCCTTCTCTTCCTGGGAACGAGACAACGCGTAGAGTTAAGTACCGCCACCCGACAAGCAATGCTTCCTAAATTCGGACTAACCTAACACTAGGTTCCTAGGTTCCCTCTACCTTTTTGCCATACGTAGGAAACAACGTGAAGCTAAAAATAACAAGAACTAATAACATAATATTTTGTTACATATAAATGTTTAATTATTTCATGCTACAAAAGATTTGCTCTAGAAAATAATTAAAAAGTAATGAACATAGTATTAAATGTATATTATATAGGTGCATTATATGAAAAGATCATCTATTTAATTTTCTATAGAAAAAAAATAATGAAATCCTAACAGCTGAATAGTTTTTAATCTATCTCCAGTGATTTTTTTGAATAAGAAAAAATATTTCTAGAGTAAATTAAAATAAAGGTGTTATGGTGTAGTTATATTTTGTTGGACTGTACATTATAGGTTTAAATTCTGCTTATTTTTTTGACAGCTCCACGTTTTTTTGTTGAAATGCGGAATGTACGAGTACTCCTCATTTTTAGCACAGTTTTTGATATATTGCGTTGAAGTACTCAACGCTGTAATTTTTCTACAAGAGTAGAGAAATGAAAACTAACATAAATAATTTCTTGAGTGAAGATCGAACACACAACCATCGTTTACAGTGGGGCTTTGCACCACTGCGCCATATGACAACCATATATCATCACGATATACATTTTAATTTAAAATCAATAAGACATGTTTGTGATGAATTCTAATTGCCCGGGGTAACTCAGACCTACGTACACTGGGTTAAGTTTAAACTATTAATATAATTGAACATTGCAGTCTACACCTTCCCCAATTTTTTTCCAATTCAATCGGTAGTTCCTAAGATTAGCGCGTTCAACCAAACATACACTTCCGTGAATAATATTGGTATAGATACAGATATAGATTCAACAGCTTCTGTCAATTGCCTGAGACATTTACAATATTACTTAAGATAAGATCACAATTATCATAACAATACATATTAGCATTATCAGTAATTGGTTTGTACGTCTGTTTATTGCTGTAATATAGCAATCAAGATGTTAGAATATAGCAATGGAGAGTCCGTTATGGCGCTGTGGCATAGCGACTGACCATAAAAGCGACGGTTCTGGGTTCGATATCTACTCGGAAAAATGAATAATTGTTCATTCTGCTCTAGAATAAGGCAAGATAAGATGATTAAAATCTAAGTAAGAGAAGGCGTAGCAATGAGTGTCGCCACTTAACACGTAGTGTCTCGACAATTGCTCGGACAGTGACGAATGGAGTGTCTTAATGCCGTGTTTAAATTGTCTATCTAAGTCTGGTAGTTTAATCTGTGCGTTGTCATTCACTCAGTAATGATTATTTTTATTAATCTATTTATCTGTGTGTTTGCACACGCTTATTTCAGAAACGGGTTAGCCGATTTAATAGCAGTTTCTACTATTGTATTTCGATGAACCTCTGTTAACATTTAGTGTTTGTTTTATTTGAATCAGTTCGTAAATAAAAATGTATATCAATATGAAAAATTACTGGACAAAATTTTTTTTTATTAGTTTCATTGAATTGGCTAAAACTATATTTTTTATTATTATATAGAATAATTACAATGAGAATGCCTTTAGAATACGAAAGCAATTCAAATTCAAATTAGTAAAAAAATAATTGTTGCAGTACATAAAAAAGGTTCAACGCCGCGTGCGTGTTACTAGTATATGTATAATAAAGTTAACGAACAAAAACTTTATAAATCAATCAGCTTCACGCTGTATCCCGCACAAAGCAGGATAGGCAGAACGAAACGTAGTGCTAAGACACTCCGTTCCACATTTTCCATGGAATTTTTCAAAGCATTGCGTGTTGAGTGGCGGAACTAAACACCGGGTGCCGGAGCGAAGAAATGGAAAAAATTAATTTAAATAAATATTAAATTTTCTTGAGTCGGGATCGAACCCACAACCAGTCGCGATTGCAGTCACATTTTATTTCCTACATAATATTTATATAGGTTTATAAACATAAGTAAAATCAACAAGGGTTAAACCTTTTACATCGAGCTCAATTGATGGTTCTTCAACACCTCGTTATACTGTTATCGTTTACAAAATATCGTTTTTCCAGAAGCGGTCATTAAGGAAATTAAGAAGGCAATTAAAATATCGCCGTTCAATGGGCTTTGAGAGTGATTTATTATCTAAAAATATCTTTATTGAGAATAAACTTTTAAGTTAAAAATATCTGATAATAACCGTCGGTAGGCCATCAAGGCGTAGCGGGGGTTCAATTTCCAGTCGAAAGTTTGAATTATTTTTAATATTTATTTCTCACTCCGTTGAATACTTACTATTTTTGTAATATTGCAGGTTGTAAACAGACAGAATGATTGTAAGCAGTCTATCAGTATATACATTATATGTATTTTTTTTATTTTTTTTAATATCTGTTTTAAAAGAAGTGCATTAACGTCGTTGTTGCACCAAATAAGCAACATATCAGGAAAAATACGTCCCGGGATGTTGTTCAGGGCAGTGCTTAGAACTTGCGTAGTAGTCTTTTTTAAAATGCGTTCTATAGAACCTGCTCTCTTCCGGCTTCTTTCTCTAGTTAACCAAATTCTTAGGAACTTCACGCTATATTCTGCATATTGGAGGATAGGGAGAGGATACTTAGTGTTAAGATACTATGTTACTATGTTACTTTCCACTCAAATTTTGGGCAATTTCTAGGGCAATGTCATAGTGGTGGAGCTCAGCGCTTATTTTCATTATAAATCAGCTTCACGCTGTATACCGTACACAGCAGGGTAGGCAGAGGGAACCTAGTGTTAGGACACTCTGTTCCCCACTCGATTATACTCTTACTAAAGCGAATTAAAATAAAATAACCTCGAGTGAGAAACAAACCGTTTGCATTTACAATCGCATAGACGGGCTCCGGAAGAACTAAAACGTAAAACGTATAAAGACAAGAAAATATAACACATTTAATCATTTCACTATCAATCATCTAAATTGAGTTTCTAAGACATGATGATGCTTCAATGACGCCTGATCGGTCTATACATTTTAAATGTAACTTTGATTGATGATTGAAAGAATCGTCGTTATGAAGTTAATGGTTTGAAGTTCTTTTGTGCCTTTTAAGAGATTTTCGCGTAAAGATCGCTATTAAAATAGCACTGTTGGGAATTTTATTAAAATATGACGAGATGGTTACAGGTTCGATACGGATCTGGGTAAATCGTTAAGTTCTATCAATCAATACGAAATGTTTCTAGCATTCGTAGAAAATAGAATGGAGTTAGTTATTATTCTGTTTTCTTAGTAAAAAGTTAATGAAACAAAAAAAAAATGAAATTTAAACGAAACCTTGTAGAGCCAATCATGAATATTGAAACCAAAATTTTGTTTCAGATAAATCGTGACTTAAACTGAAAGAAACACTAAAAACACATACAAAAATGTGTGAATCGTCAAGAAAATACTCCGAAAACGTCACATAGTGAAAGAAGAATTGAAAATGATAGAAACAAAACAACACGGCAAGATATACGCAACACATTTCTATACAACCAAAAAACCTCCAGATCAAATCAAAGAAACTAATATAAGCGGTGTAAGAAATGATACCAAAGACCCAAGTGATATATTAATGTTAGTTGATGATTTCAGTGATTACTTCTATGGAAACACTAGCCACGATGTGTTTAGTTTACACAACCGCACGTTCGACCTTCTAAATGATGTCAACTGCACATTTAATGGAACATTTAACTTCTCATGCTTCGCTAGCTTCGATCCTCCTCAGTACAACTTTTGGGCGTTATTACTACTAATATTCCCATTTTTTACACTTTTCGGTAATGTGTTAGTGATAATGAGTGTTGTGAGAGAAAGGACATTGCAGACGGTGACGAATTATTTCATAGTGAGTTTAGCGGTTGCTGATCTGTTGGTGGCGGTCGTAGTGATGCCGTTCGGTGTTTACTATTTGGTAAGTTGAACTGAATTTTATTATTTGCACTGTCTTGACTAAAAACACAATGGATTTAAGTTTTTCTTAAACTTTTAAGTAAATTAAGGTGTGTTCTATAAATTTCATTAACATGACGACTAAATTATATTTGATTATTATTTAAACAAAATTAATATGGAGGCAAGGTTGATTAATATTTTATAATCATCTAAAAATATACGAGTAATATGACTGCAATGTTTAATATATTTAAACATTGCAGCCATTTTATCCGTACATTTTTGGAAAAACCAAATTCAGTTAAATTCAGATAAGAAAATTGTATTTATGATATTTGGCGTGTCCTAACATAAATTATATTTAAAATATAACCAAAAATGTAAAAAAAATATCTATAAAAATACTGGCCTCGAACGAGTTGATAAGAGGTTCCGTAGCAGCAAAAAAAAACGTATATTATCACCACCACCGTTATATTATTAATGTTGATATGTAAATTTTAATCGACTTCAATAACTGCATTAATAATAATGCTGAGATCCTGATTCTATAGATATTATTTTACTTATTTAGAAAACATATGAAAATATTAACGAGATTTGACCCCGCGTGCCTTGGAAACCATTAATGCACTTTAATCACTAGGCTATATGTTCTCATTAAGCTACGTTCGAAGCGAAACAACTACGAATATTCTTATACGCTTGTTACAACTTATTTATGTTGTTAGCGAGATGCGGTAGGAAGATTTTTACAGTCTAGACTAAGAGGTCGCGGGATTTTTCGTAACGATCACGGATACGGCCAGACTGAATTCTATGGGTTGTAGGGCAGTCCCCTCATGTGAATGGTCTCGGTCTGCCTGCTCTCAGTGGTTGCAACTCCGAGATATAGAGCTTAGAAGAGGCTTCATTGTTACGAAAAAAAAAACGATCAGGGAAATGGTCAGTTTTGGTGCGTACTCAAAGTATGGCGTCTCCTTATTTGAAATAAGTTGGTCTGCCGGCTCTCAGTGGTTGCATTTCCAAGATATGATGCTCGCAAGTCACAATATTGTTGCGAAAAAAAAACGATAATAGAAATGGTCAGTTTTAGTATCAATTCGAAGTATAGAGTTCCCACAAGTAAAATGAGTTGGTCTGCCAACTCTCAGTGGTTGCATTTCAGAGCTATCATAGCTTAAACACTATATATAATTTGTAAAGAAAGTCAAAAAAACATCTAAAACTTGCATAATGCACGAGTTTTTCAGTTTTCAGTGGATGCGATCGCTGTAGTTTGTGTCTATTTTTTGGCCAGGAACATCTAACGTGGAACTCTAATAGACCAGCTTAAGTATAAGAATTAAAGATATGGTGTCATAATAAAAGATGTTCAGTCTGATAAGTATTATTGATAGACCTATTAAACTTGAAGAGGGTGAGGGGGAGAAACATCTGATGTGTAACTCTTATAGAACAGCTAAACTATAAAAATGAGGTATATGGTTCTTTAACAAAAACTGTTCAGTCTGATGAATATTATTGATTGACATATTCACCTCGAGGGTCAGGAACATCTAACGTGAAATTCTCATAGGACAGCTAACCTGTGAGAATTAAGGGTATGGTTTCTCATTAAAAATTGGTGTGTCTGATGAGTATTATTGATTGACATATTAACCACAAGACAGGATTATGGAAATCTCATAGATCAGCAAAACTATTAAAATTAGGACTACTAATATAATTAATCGTTAGAACTTTTCCGACGGACTTTTCCAACAGTATATTTTTAGGTAACTTTTTAATATTAAAATACACCGAATAATTGAAGCTTGAATAATCTTAATATCTAAAAGATCAATTATCTCACCCATCAGGGTATCTATTGCATATACAATATGTTTTATAATATTATATTTTTTATAATATAATGTTTTTTTTGAGGCCAGTCGTGGCGCAAAGGCACAAAGTGTGACAGCAAAATCGACTGGTTGTGGGATCGATCCCCACTCGAGAAAATGAAATATTTATTTAAATGTATATTTTCATTTCTTCGCTTTGGTGTCGAAAAAAGCGAGGCGTTGAGTTCCGCCACTCAACACGCATTGCCTCCACATTTCGGCGGGAAGTGTCGAATAGAGTGTCTTAAAGTGTTAAGACACTAAGACGCTGTATCCCCAGTAGAGGGAACCTCACTAGGTGAAGCTGATTTGATGTATTTTTTAGCTTCACGCTGTATACCGCACGTTACATGATAGATAAAGAAAGCTTGGGAACCTAGAGTGTTAAGACAATCCATTCCCAATAAGATACTTCTTTTTCCCACTATATAATATTGATATGTATACACTTTTTGTATAGTATCTTAACTTTTTATTTATTTATTTTTCACTTCATATAATATATCCTGTACTTTTGAATATTTATAGTTATCTTAGTTAGCAATATGTAATTCGCCGTGTAATTAAATAATAGTATTTCCCGTGGACGTACATTTATTAAAGTGTAAGTTTTGTAGTTCGTTTCATACAAAATAAACCCGAAGATTCACAAGTTTAAATTTATCAACTTTATTAAATCAACGGGATGTTATCCGTTGACCTACAAATATCAAATTTGGAAATAACTGAGAATTTGCATTAAAAAATAAAGATACTTCCCACTGCGCCACAACGGCGTCTATAATAAAATTAACAATCGATAACAACAACTAAACCCTATCCAGATCTCTAAACAAGCTTGACCGCATAATTTCGAAAACAGTGCAATTTGAGGATGTACGGCGCACGGCCACAGCGGATTCCGCGGTTGACCGACCGCCGTCGGACATCGCATTACCGCAATACGAACAGCTAAATATGTTACGTTTGTGTGTTTGTTCTTCGATGTGTATGTCATTTTTGTGTTTTCTTTTCAGTTTTACGTTTCATTTTTTTAAGTGTGAAGACACTCTATTCTCTATATTTTGGTCGATTTTGAGACATTGCGTTTTGAGTGATAAATTGTTTTGTTACCGTTATGGTTATGGTTCCGAGTGGGAATGGAACCCATAACCGTCGCGGGTAAAGTTATCTCAAATTCTTTAAAATATTCTTTATTTAATTTTGTAAATAGTTTTGTATTACACAAACCTACCACCGGCTCGGAAATTCAACACAGTTGCTCTTTTCAATATCAATGTTATAATTATATATTACATAGACTGGCAGCTATTTACAGAAGATTTAATTAGGATTTCTTTAAAATTATTTATTGATTGATTCACCAACGTTTGTTTACATCAGTACATTCAAAAAAGAAAAATAACACACGGAACTTAAACTAAGTAAATAAATAAATCAGCTTCACGCTTGTATCCTGCACACAGCAGATTAGGCAGAGGGAACCTTGTGTTAAGACACTCGGTTCCCTACTAAGTAAATATTAAGTATTAATTTACTATTTCTTTTTATAAAGCAGGGCATAGAGAATTTAATGAGACAGCATTCGGCTCTCCGCTTACCTTGTCTCACTTCTCAGATCAGCGTCAGCGTCGTTCTTAGATGATAAACAATTAATCTTTTGAGACGAGATCAAATCTATTAACATCGCTGTAATAGTTAGAAGGTGCGCTGTGCCATGACGACCTCTTTCATAATTATATTTCTAATGAAAATTGGATTACGAAATTTAAACTTCTATATACGCCTCCTTACGCCTGTACAATCTTATAAGGGTTCCATTTTTACCTACTGTGATACGGACTTTGTATATAACAAAAAAATCGACTTCTGATTTTCAACATCAATAAAACCACGATTGTCGAGCGAAATCTATCAGTACAGACATATGTATGTATGTTTGTATGTTCCGAAATATAACATTACATACAAGAATATTTTACGACGCCGCAAATTCGTGCCTCTGTTAAAATTTTACGATCATCTGTGGCATAAAACCTGTCATGCGTTAGAGAAATGAAAGGTCAGCGTTTTTTATTGTTTTTCTTTAGGAAAAACATAAATATTTTCTTAAATTGTTGCTGTTTGATATTTAGTGTCATAGATGTGAAACATTGAAGTACTTATTTTTATTTTTATTTTTTTTAAATAATTTAAATACTTCGGTTTTAAATTGAAGTCTTAATAGCATTTTTAAATGATAATATAAACAAAAAACGCTAATGTAATAGTATTTTCAACCTTAAAGGATTTTTTAAACTCACCTAGTATCTACTTACTTATGAAAACTTTTGCTCTGCTTCTTACTGTATAGTATTATGCATGTTACTGTACGAAATAGAACCTAGTATCAAGACTCTCCGTTCTTCACTTTCCTCTCGAATTTAAGAAATTCCGTAATTGTATGATAAAACTTAATAAATACCACAGATTTCCTACCGGAGCAGAGAAATGATTGAATAAAATAAAATAAGAAAATTTAAATATAATCTTTCCCAATTCCCCCAATTGGGAATCGAATACACAGCCATCACGTTTGCAGTCCGATCGATGTTGCTCATCGTACCATTACCTCCTAATACAAAAATTATTTAAATTTACGTTATACATATGTAAAAGATTTTATGTTCACACAATACATTAGCTCGATGTTTTTTATCCATCGTTTCAGTACATTGGATACATATTATAGCTTCCGATGAAATTTTGCAGAGTAAGCGTTTTTTTCCGCTTATCTTACACGCTTAGTTAGCAAATATAGATGAATCCCGTTATTCTTATAATAAAGGATTTATGAGTTTGTGTACTTGAGTAATATTCATAATTATAAGAGTATATAATATGGAGGTTGTTGTTGCATAGCGGGATAGCGTTTGACGGTTGCGGGTTCGGATCTTACTGGATGGAATGGAATATTTTCAGTTATCTCCCTCTGGTAGCGTGAAAATGCAGGGTTTCTCAAAATATAATAGGAAAATGGGGAACGGAGTGTATAAACACTAAGCAAATCCAAATTTATTGTGTGATCAAAGTGGAAAAATAAAAATAATTCATTACCACGAGTTGAGATCGACATCATTAATAATAAAAATATTCCAAATATGATACCGCTGCAGAGAAACATGGCTAGTATAGTAGTTTATGCTTTTTTGCTACTTCACTATTATAAACTTCACAAAACTTGTCTAGCATATTTTTTTTATTAAGAATAAGAATATCTTATGAAGAGATATCTTGCTATAATTAACTGTTGCGCGCTTTAAGATTTAAAAATTACTGGATAAAACTTTAATAGCTAAAAATTTTTATTAACATTCATTTTTTATAGTTTTTCTTTTATCAGCTTCACGCCGTAATCCGTTCACAGCAGGGTAGGCAGAGGGAACCTAGTGTTAAGACACTCAACACCAGAGCGAAGAAATGAAAATATAAATGTAAATAAATATTCCACTTCCTCGAGTGGGGCTCGAACCCAAAAGCAGTCGATTTTACAGTCACACTCGCCTCTGGCCTCCTTTTGCTTTTCTTTTGTGATCAAATGGAAATTAATAAAAGTTTTGTATGGCACGTCACATATTCTAAGTGACAACGGAATTTTAACCACAAATAGAGTAGGTAACATCGATACGGCTATAGTAATATGGCCTATGGTTATAGGTCTTCTTAGCGCAGTGGTGAGTGGATTGTAAACGTGATGATTGCGTGTTCAATATACGATCAGGGGCCTTACTCTTGAAAGTAATGTCAATCCCATTTTGACGTCCAACATTGTCCAAACCAATACTCTCAAAGTGGGATTACTATTTTTTTGACCAATTCTAACGCCGTTATAACTGACAGTTAGTGTAGTACACTTTATACCGATAAATCTGCGATACATAATTAACATTCATTAGTCCTTGAAATAATTTATTTACATGCCCATTTTTCGCAAAAACAATAATTATAAATCACATTTATTTTGTCTTACTTAACAAACTTACTTAAAAAACAATGAAACCTTTGAAGTCGTTCTAAAAAATGGATATATTTTATCTGTATGTCTAATTATTTAGAATGATTTGTCAAAAAAAACATTTGACATATGTATTTGTATTATTATATTAATGTTTATGTTATCAGTTATAATAAAGATGTTTCTACAATCGATTTGCATTTAGCCTATAAATAAATGAAAAAGAAAGTTGAAGTATATAATTAAGTAAATTATAACAAAATAACAAAGGTTAAATGCTTTTGAAGTTCACGCGAAAACTAATGGTTGTTTTTATTTGAAAGAAACACATATATTTTTATGTTAATGGATAACGCTTAAATGTGCATATTTAAAGAAAGAATTATGATTAGTCTATTATGTTTATAAAAGTGATTAAAATAAAAGTATTAATAAAAAAATGCTTTACTACTGAATGTCTTTTTATTATATATAATAAGAATATTGATATGTACCATTATCATATAATGTATAATATCATAAAACTTAAAGCTATACATTAGTGTCAATAAGTACGTAAAATTTGATAATTTTTTATTGTATAAGAAAGACCAAGACAAACTTTTTTCTTTAACTATAAAAAAAAACTGAAAATAACATAATATAGTGTAATGGTTTGCTTTTATTTTTTTCTTGCCGTATATTTAATATTTTGTTTTAAATGCCAATTGTGTAATTAAACAGTAATAATTAAAACACATCTTTATTGGTTATTTTATAAATACAAGTACAACACAAAACTATAGCTAAATAATTAAATCATTCTTTTTAAAATAAATTTAATAAGATAATTTACATACTGTTTAGCATAAGATTCGTATATCTAATTACAAATCAAATTCTAAAAACACTATTGCATAAAGATAATACATTCATTAAAATTTGTACTTATTTAAAGTATAAAGATTGTATAAAGATATTTTTGTTATTTATTATATCAAACATTTATATATACATACACTATCCATACATTAATATAAACATAGATATTATATATACATTTATATAGAGATACAATTATACACATATATACAAATACTTGAGTACTTAAAAAATATTATGACATATCCAATCACTCATACTTTTGAGCATTTTTGGTAAAGTTTTGATAAATTCAAAATAATTTATTTGGAAAACTAATTTATTTCATTATTATTTAATTTGTTTCATTAAATTAAACAATATAGTACAGTAGAATATAATTTTGTTACA
>JAATLQ010012175.1:788-29382 GCA_013421005.1 Heliconius erato x Heliconius himera
GAAGCGTGTGCGACGTTGCCGCTTTGACAGGTTAGTGTGCGCGTATGTGTGCGTGTTTATAATATTCTTGACAAATGGCGTTTTATTTTAAACCGATTATTTTATTATTTATTTTGTTTGAAAAAAAAACTTTTTCATTTTTGGGAATTTATTTTTTTCTGAATTATATTAGGCTTTTATAGAGTAGTTAAAACTGTGGTTTCATTTAATGTGGTGCTGACACGTCCACCCTGTATATACCTATTTTTTTAGCAGAGTGATTTACTACAAACCTGTTTAATAAAAAATATTGTTAGTGAAATTGACTTCTAGATATGTTTTATTTTAGTAAACTCTGTCTTTGGCCATAAGCCCGTACTGTCTCGACGGGAAACAAATAAAAATGAAGAACGTCACTATTTTTAAGCTAAATATATTCATGTATACATTTATCTTCAAAGCTTCAAAATAGTAAGTTACTTTTGCAACAATTTCTATACAAACAACATTTTAACAAACATAGAATAATTTACTTATACTTTATTTTGGTATTAAGTAAGTTTTAGGCCAGTCGTGGTACAGGAGCACGAGCGTGTGACTGCAAACGCGATATGTTGTGAGTTCGATTCCCACTCGAGGTAATGAAATATTAAATATTTTCATTTCTTCGTTCTGGCGTCGCGTCAAAGCGTGATATTGAATTCCGCTACTTACCACGCAGTGCATCTAGAATTGGCGAAAAGTGGGGAGCCGAGTTTAACACTAATATATAGTAATACAGCGCGAAGCTGAAAAAAAAGTAATAGATATTTGTTTAAAAACGAATAATTGCTTACTTATTTACAGCTAACGAACGTGTCTGTTTGTCAGGGAAAAAGAAAAATCAGTAAAAGATTTATTATTGTTGAAATGACAAAAACACTTAACATTTCTCTAAAGGAACATTATATTTAAATTTATATTTTAAAAAATATACAGTTAAATTTATTTAAAAAATACTTGTATGGTAATAATGCTTGACAATTAATGTTATGAGTTAAACCATGGTAGTAAATTAAATTCTCTTTATTTTTATTGAAAGGGTTCCTATATTCTCTCATTTAACGCATTTTGTGGTGTACATAACATTATCTTGTTTCTTTTTTAAATTAAATCAGCTACACGCTGTATCTAGCACACAGCAGGGTAGGCAGAGGGAACTTAGTGTTAAGACACTCCGTTCCCCACTTTCCGCCGAGTTCTGGAGGCATTGCGTGTTGAGTGGCGGAACTCAGCGCCGCGCTTTGCCTCGACACTAGAGCGAAAAAATGAAAATATAAATGTAAATAAATATTTAACTTCCTCAAGTGGGGATGGAACCCACAACAGTCGATTTTACAGTCACACTTTGTATCTCTGCGCCACGACTTTTTAATTGCATAAACTCTTGTTTCTAAATATAATCTTTCTCCGTATAAAGATTTCAACCAACATCTATCGAGCGCAGCAAGGCATACCTTATAATGATAAAAACGTAGATATCTGGCATACACACTTCAAATAGATATCTGTTAAACACTTTAATTTACTCAGTCGCAGTCGGATAAAATGTAAATTTTCAATTACCTTCAAAGAAAAATATGAATTGGATGTATTTTGTGAAGGCAGCTAAAAGCATAGTTAACTTGTTAGAGAATATTAAAGCAGATCTCCTCAAATTGGGGCGATAGCACAAACAATACACGGTGGTACTCTGAAGGAAAAATACACATAAATGTAAGCTACAATGGCCGGTTTATTTTTTTTGGCAACGCTTTGTTTTTGTTTTTCGTTTATTTTTATTTTTTTTGGAAATTTTCACTTTTTAATAAAAAAGGTTGGTGCAAAATGAAGCGTTGAATGGTTTAATTGTGTTTGTTTATGTTTTTATAATGAATTCTGTATTGTATGCTGTCGATCTCCTACTCGTCCATTTTGAATATTGCCATAAATTATATGAAGCACAAATGTTTTTATACTTGGACTAAATCGATTCTCTCTATTGAAAATCTATACTTATTAGTATTATTTAGCATATGCAATTATTCTAAATTACTCTGCCTGTACTGCCATCTATTAGTATTCCGCAAGTAAACTAACATTAAACTAATGTTAGTTCTGTATTAACACTTTAAATGACATAATTATGCTCTTCATATACAAATATCCATCCAAGAGTTCTATTTTCATCACGACTGTACCCAACATCCTGAGTTAACAGCCCCTTCTCCCGTAAATAAACATTAGTGTATTACTCTGTCTAATTTAAACGGCATTTGCTTTGAGTCATTTGATTGACTCACGGTCGCGTACTTTATAGTGGTGTAAGACAATATGTCATTCAATGTTTGTTAGCGATTAGAACGCACTTGGAGTAATGTAAACATGACTTTGACTTATTTTTTTCCCATTTTCTATTGTTTGTTTTGTTTTTTGTATATTATTTCATTTAGATTTAAATTAAAACGTTTGTAATGCCAAATAGTAGACTGTTTTTACCGCTTTACTTTTTTTTTGGAATAGAATATTCAATCAATCAATCAACTTCACGCTGTATCACGCTGGACACAGCAGAGGGAACTTAGTGTTAAGACTCTCCGTTCCCCACTTTTAACAATTTTTTTTTGGAATAGAATGTTGTATTACAAAATCATCGTCTGCCAAATTTATTTTCATTTTGATTCTGCCAACGATTATTTTTTTCTATTTATCATTATCACAAATATTGATTTTATATTACGTTTACACAATATTTCAAATGATAAAGTATATAATTTTGCTTATTTTATTAAATATGTTGGAATCACTGCGTAATTGCAAGTACCAACGTTATGTGATAGGTATGTCAAAGACAGTTCAAATTAGCTGTGAATATTAAAGTTCACCTCAACCGCTTTAACACATATTTAACTCTTTTTTATGGAGTAAAATAGATTTTTAAATAATATTATGTAATCTGCCATAAATTCTGTGAATATTTTCATTATTTTTTTTCGCCATCACGCATTCGAGAGAGGGCAGTCTCCACTGAAAGTCAAGACATCTAACCACAACCATCGCTTTTACAGTCGAACTCTGTCCCACTGCGCCATGATGGTGACTATTTATTACGGTTATAAAATGTTATTGTTTATTTATTTTTATCTTCACACATTCTCGTTCTTCTTCATAGGGTGGCGGTCATGAAAAATGCATATGTAAATTATAAACACGCCATTCTTATCTTCAATATTCGTTTATTTTAAGTTTAGGGAAGACACTTCATAAAGAAATAAAATAAAAATTAAATATCTCCTATTCACTATTTTATCGACAGACATCAAATCATTTCCCTGGCATTTAAATATTTCCAAACTGCGCTACATAAGCGTAATAATAAAGTTAAATCTTACTTAATACAAGCAGTAAATATTCTCGCTATTCATCATTATATATTTTTTGAACGCTTTTAACTCTCATTCATTTCAAAGCTGTCAAAGGTTAAGCGTTTTCATGATTTTAATATAATTTTATATGAAAACATACCAAGTATGAAATGAGAATGTTTTGCATTGTAAATCCAGTTTGACAAACGACCGAAATGAAGTAGGCACGTGCTCAGCGCTAGATGAAAAACATTGCTCACGCATACCGACATCCGTTCTATGGAACATAAAATTAATCTCTCTCCTGTATAAAACTTAGTAATACAAAGTGAAATAAAGCGGAGAAATGTTACTAGGCCAGTGGTGGCGCAGTGGCACGAGGTGTGACTGTAAAACCGACTGGTTGTGGGTTCGATCCCCACTCGAGGAGATGAAATATTTACTTAAATTTATATTTCCATTTCTTCGCTCTGGTGTCGAGGTTAAGCGCGGCGTTGAGTTCTGCCACTCAACACGCAATGCCTCCAGAAATCGGCAGAAAGTGGGGAACGGAGTGTCTTAACACTAGGTAACCGAACCCACAACCCTTGTATATGCATTCTCCAGGAGGACCTTTCAAAAGTTCTACTCAACTGTGTTGTAGGTTCTTTTCTACTTATGGCATAAATTTGAGTGACTTGGTAATGTAGTGATATTAGAACCGTACGAAACAACTCATTACGGTTCTTGTCGCGCTACGTTTGAAAATTGTAAACGAAATTTCAATACGTTTCATGCCAATTTGAAGTATATAAAAAAAAGCCTTACCTAATTTAGTTTGGTTACTTGCTTGGATGAAAGTAGGTCGATTTAGGCGTGTTTTTCATTGCGGTACACGCAATATTGTTGACATTGTTCTAAATATCTACTTATTTTAATAAAAACTAAATAAAAAATATTGTATTGTTTTAGCAATATATTTAAGAAAAAAAAACTTACTAACTTTATAAAATATTGTTTTGTTTTTCTTTAACAGCCTCAATTAATTAAATTAATTTCTAAACTTAAAAATTAAATTAAAATTGAAATACATTTAGCTAATAAATGAACATGCGACATGCTTCGGGTCAATTTTCTACACGAAACGCTTGCTTTCTAAGCAAATGCCAGGCGCTGTGAAACTATATGTCAAACATATGTCCAGTGACGTTCACTTCGTTCAGTAGTTGTATTATTTTTATTTACATATTTTTGATGATTATCTGCTGGATTTACTGTGGATCCAGCAGATAATCATCAAAAATGCTGGATTTATGTGGCGTAATGAAATTTGTGATGCAAATCGACAGCGTCTGACTGTAAACTCGATGGTTGTAGGTTCAATCCCCACTCGGGGAATGGATTTTACACATACTATTGCCATGCAATAGGCAAAACGAATGAGAAATATTACATAAGTATGGATCATGGATCCATACTTATGTAATATTTCTCATTCGTTTTGCCTATAACAAAAATATTAATATAACGTTTTTTATCGATGAATAATTACTCAACTCAACTCAACTCTGACATTAACATCTACTACTATGCTGGCTCTTCATTTGTGGCAGCTTGCTTGTTTTGTGAAACGCTACTGTAAATAGTTTCGCGGTTTCGTGCCTTCTAAGGTGCTCTAGGTTCGATGTCGATGTTTTAATCGACACGTGTGCGCCAACTTACTCTCGCAGTGGCGTGCAAGTAAAGATCTTATAAATTGTGTCTTCTTGCCTTCCAGCTTTATATATAAAGAAGGAATACACAGTTCTGCGGCAATGGCAACAATAATAATTTTGGTCACTGCGAACGAAATTATGTATACATGGCGAGTGTGGCTTCACGTTGTTGTGTAATATGCATACTAATAATCAGCTTCACGCTGTATCACTTTCTGCCGAATTTTAGAGGCATTGCGTGTTGAGTGGCAGAACTCAACGCCGCGCTTAACCTCGACAGCAAAGCGAAGAAATGGAAATATAAATTTAAGTAAATATTTCATCTCTTCGAGTGGGGATCGAACCCACAACCAGTCGGTTTTACAGTCACACCTCGTGCCGCTGCGCCACGACTGGCCTCAACATACTAATAATATTTGCGATATTTCGATAGACAGAAAGAACCTAGTATCAAAATACTGTGGCGTAGAAGATTTGCGTCAAAAGTTTGCAGCCGCAATTTACGGTCGAGTGTAGAGGCGGCATTGTAATTTTAAGAAATTTTGTACTTAGTACCTACATCAAGATTCTTGGGATGGGTCCATAAGCAATTCATTACCACCTGGTTTTACTTTATCGACATTGTCGTAGATGCGCCCTAATTATTTAAATTGTTATTATGAAATGTTTAATATATAAATTAATATTGTAATATTGTAGCGTCTTAAACTTTCTGTGGCACCTCAATTGATTGTATATCTTGACAAAGTATTACAGTTTATGTAAATTTTTACATATTTTTATAATTTAGAAGAGTGAAACCTTCCTCCAACTACATTCTTTTACTCTCTGCTGTGAAACAATATCACCGTGTTTTGTCTAGTCAAATTGGGGGGGACATTTATTTTAAAATATTAACCAGGACATCACGGCGCAGTGGGACTCTGAAGCAATGAATTATTTTCATTTTCCCGCTCTGATATGACAAAGTGCAGCGTTGAGTTCCGCCGCTCAACGTAATATCTTGAATTCGCTCGAAAATTAAAGAACTGAGTTCCTAGATACTATGTCCTCTACTGTCTTTCCTGTTTTATACCCGGGATACAAAAGCGCAAAACTAAAAAAAATAATTTCCACAAAAGATTGTTAATCTTATGACTTTCAAGTATATTGAAACACATCCCTATAGCTCCATACCTGCATCTAATAGTATATATTATATATGCACTTATTTTTATAAATATCACCATCCTGCTCTTTATTTCAATCCACTTTCTTGTTCAGTGAATCGTAGACTTTGTCTACTACCTTTTACTGCATTATATTTCGTAGTGTGGGGCTAGTAGCATTCTACAACAATCGGTAAAATTTTAAAATTATAATCAAAGAAATAAACAAATATATATATTTCTAGCTTCCAGCTGTATTTCGTATATATCAGGGTAAACAGAAGAATCCCAGTGTTAAGACACTACGTTCCGCACTTTCCGCCGAACTTTTGAGACGTTGCATGTTAGTAGCGGAATTCATCGCCGCGTTTTATGTTGTTAACGAGCATGGAAATAAAAATAATTCGTTCCTCGGGAGTGGGAATCGAACACACAATCGTCACCCTTACCCGCTGCGCCACAACGACCTCAGTATTAATTCGTTCGTTGTAATTGAGTTAACAGGAAACTTTTGTTAGTAATAGTTTAATGGAATAAATGTAATGGTAGAAAGACCAATGACATTTCTTATATTTCAGGCAATTACTGTTCTATGTAATTTTGAGCTAATTTTACACATGTTTATCAACAATTCAATGTGCAATGATTCGAAATTAGGCGGAAAGTGGAGAAAAGAACGGCATGACACTGAATATTATTTTCTCAATGTCTAGTGTAGGTACGTTACTCGACACTACACGGTACACTCAGTGTAAATGTCGATTATCTCTCAGGTCTTACAGGATTAATTTTTTCTAATATATATTTAAAATTTTCTCATTTTTTAGACAGAAGTTTATATATGTTTGTATTATGAGGCTGGTCGTGGCGCAGCGGCACGAGGTGTGACTGCAAAACTCGTGACTGGTTGTGAGTTCGATCCCCACTCGAGGAGATGAAATATTTACTTAAATTTATATTTCCATTTCTTCGCTCTGGTGTCGAGGTTAAGCGCGGCGTTGAATTCTGCCACTCAACACGCAATGCCTCCAGAATTCGGCAGAAAGTGGGGAACGGAGTGTCTTAACACTAGGTTCCCTCTGCCTACCCTGCTGTGTGCGGGATACAGCGTGAAGCTAATTTAATTTTAATTTTTTAAGTTTATATGTGTATCCATATACTTTTATACATAACTTTGGTGATTATCTATGCATAACACTTAGTCTGCCTGTTCTGCCTTTTTTTGAGTCAAATACTTATGGATTTTCATGTTCTGTATTTTTTTTATTACAATAGTAGCAATAGCAGCTGTAAAATGTTTGTCGATGCAGCTCCATGCAGGTCGAGCATAATTGATTTGTTTACGTGAGAACAGCTCTGACACGATCCGTACACTTACAAATAGACATTACTCAGATAGATACAAAACATCCGTATTAGTGTAAACGGTGCATAGAACAGACATTAATGTCTGACATTTTTGTCGTAGTCTAAATGTACAATACTAACTAACTGATTCTATTGATTTACTTACTGATTAGGTACTAACTAAAGATAATGCATAGACGTAAATACTGGACTTCGAAAGTTGAAATTTAACATGTAGGTCGGTAATGGAGTACTAAAAGGATATTCCTCGAATATCCTATAGCGAGAAAAAACGGGGTTTTCAATTTTTTACCGACGACGTATATATATAGAAATATTATATTTTATGAAAAGCTTGATCTTTTACATAAATAATTCCCTTACTTTTTTCGACGAACAAATGTCTACGGACCCGTGAAAAAAACTGCTCTTTAAATTTTACTTAAAAAAGTCCATGCAAAAAAGGAAGTTGCGACCGACAACTCGTATATAAATCAATGTATTTAAATATAAACGTTTGTAATGGTTCTAGTTACGAATAAAGAGGAAAGTTCTCGTTCAACTGTGTAGAAGTCAAATATATATATAAATTATGATAAGGTTAAATTTGTGGTCGTATTATGAGTCTCTTATCAACAATGACTTAACTCTGAGTACACAGAAGCAAAGAGATTGTTTGAGTTTTATTCTTCAATTATAAATATATCTATGTGTTATTATATTGAATTAGTTTTCGGCCTTGAAGCTCTTCTTCTGCTTGGTCTTCGCTCCCGTGATGAAATAGAAATTGCTAATCGGTATTATACATATATATCATATGCACATACACATTCTACATGCCCAAGGTAAATCTGACCGTAGGTACAGTAAGCTACATCGAAACGATTGAATCTAATATAGCCCATAGCCTTCTTTCATAAGTGAAATATCCAACACAAAAATATTTTTTTAATTCGGACAAGCAGTTCTTGAGATTGCGTATGCAAAAATCTTACTTTTCTATTATAAAGATAACACTATTATTAATATAGATTAAGCTCAATCTGAATAAACATATATAAACTATATTAATTATATAACATTCGTTTTAATATAGTCGGTTAATATTACTTAACCCGGTTTTAAGTTATTGCTGCGCCGAAAACAAAGCTTCACAATTTCAAAGAGTTGGTATTTACAAAAGTTGTTAATATCGATATAACATCGTTCTCACAAAGAGTTTCAGATCAAAGCCAAATAATAATACGGGAATGTCGTTAAGTACGGGGAGTACTGGCGGGGTGATCTATTTTGGTTATGCTAAAAATACATGTAACAGCTTTCAACTGGGACAATTAGATCGATACAATGACGAGTGTCGACTGACGTTGTACACATATTGCTGGGTAAGAGATCGGTGGTGTCGGAGCACAGCTACTGCGTTTGTTTTTTTTCTTAAGTTGGTAATTTAGTGTGTTTTTTTAGTTAAACATGGTTGTCGTTGTTTGTTGGTTTCTTTTTTGTTTAATGCAGAGTCGCTACATGCGTGGTGATGGAGATTAAGAAAATGAGAGGACCTTGAACGTTTAGTTCTTTATTTTTTATAAAAAATAGCAGCTTTGCTAAAACAGTTTAGTTTATCAATTTCCGCCCGAATTTGAGACAATACATGTTAATTCGCACAACTAAACGCCGTGCTTTGTCTATCGGTGTGGGAAAATGAAAATAATTTCAATCTGAGCTAGATACTTAAATAATAAACAAAAATAACAGTTGTACCTATATCTACATATATAGATATATGCGCCTACGCGCATATTGTTATTTTTGACAAATTTAAATAAAGCGAGAGCAAAAAGTTTATATTTATTTATAATGTTTGGGCATTTTTTTCTTTTTTAAATATATAATATACGTCTCATACATTCTTTTCATGTACAAAGTTTTTACAAAGTATCACCTTGACTCACTTTCTAAATAATCGTCAAATGATAAGATATCTGTTATTGATTTTCATACGTCATCTTATAATGCCTATATGTCAATCAATATGAAACTAAATAACCAATTTATATCCTGTTTAGGTACTGTTTAGTGTCTTTTTTTCTGTCTGTCTGTGTCTGACTGCAAATGTTACAATTATAGGTTCGATTCCCACTTAGAGGATTGAATTATTTTCTTTTCTTCTCTCTCTAGAAACAAGACCAAAACGGCCGAACACAAGGTCCCCCTGCCTACCCTGCCATATTTGTGAAGCTTTAAGAAATATTTATGTACACATTACATGCATGTGTTAAAATAGTAATTTAACATGTTTATCGTTTTAATTGAGATATCGAAAATATCGATGTAAAGAGAATCATAAAAAATGTGGTGGCTTAATAATTCTGTTTTCTCTTTGAACCATTGAAGATTGTGACATGTAATGGAACCAAATTTACTTACAATGTAACGTGCAGGCCATCGTGGCACAGTGCGATAGCCCCTGACTTGCGCGCGTTTGCTTAAACTTGTTGTGAGTTTGATTCTCACTCGAGAAAAGTATTTTCATTTTCCTGCTTCGGTATGATAAAACGCGGCGTTGGACTACGTCACTTCACAAATCTTTCAAATTCACGCAGCAATTGAAGGAGCTACCTTGAGACTATCTTAAGTTCTCACTGAAAAAATATTTTATAAGTTACGAATGTACAATTATTCAAACGATCAGATCGATACGAACCGAGACGCTTAGAAACAATATAAATGTAGTTTTTAAATTTAAATGTCATTTATTAAAATGCTGATACTGACAGTATGGGTTCTGAAAAGTTATTAAGTGTGCGAATGCAAAGTTGTACGCAGAGTGCTTTTACTGACACGACCTTTGCGGAGTTCACGCGTCCTGCGACCTTTATATATTTATATTCGGTTATGTTACAATATGTGCAATAGATAATAAATATATTTTAGCACATCTATTTGCCGGATTATTGTAAGAGAAGCTATTTTTAAAAAGATTCAAAGATGGAATTCCGTGTTGGTATAATTTTAATATACATACTGTGTTAATATTGTATTCCTAGTCATATAAATTGGTATTAAATCGGTATTCGATCCTGTAAGTTATTTTAAAGCTCCTTCGTTACTCTAGTACTTTAAAAAATAAATGTTTACTACGTATGTAAAATCTATTATAAATAAGCTTACACAGTTAAAGAAAAAAAAATAAAAAGTTTTGACTGGGTGGTGTTGCCATATTAATTATGCCAGTTATTACCACACGTAACGAACAAAACATGTTTCGTCGTAACATAAACAAACTATATACATATGTATACAACTGTACAGATACACATCTATTCACTTAATGACAGTATGTTATGTCCAAGACCCCCCCGGGATAGCACGAAAGTAACACTTGTCGCTTTATTTGGAGGAGAAATGTTTATTATATACACAATATTTGATAAGGAATCAATAAAATATCACTCTTGTTTTTATTAGGTATGTTATCAATCTGAACACAAAATATTATCAATAAAGATAAAAAATATATACATACATATCTTTAACATTAAATTTACAAGCTTTTTATAAATAAGTTTCTAAATTGCTTAACACCGCATATTATACACTAACTTTTAGCTGCAGCTTCACTGGCGAAATGTTAATAAGTGCTGTATTATAGCATAAAGTTTACCTCGATAAATGGACTATTCAATGCAATAATATTTTTTCAATTCTTTTCGAACCAGTTATTTCTGAGATTACCGCGTTCAATCAAACAAATCCATTAGCTTTATAATAATTATTATTATAGAAAGTATAGATTAGTTACTTCTTGAATGTTTATAATAACTAAACATGACTGATACTAACAATTTTCTGTAATATTGAAAATTCTAAATAGTAAATTATTTTGTTTCAGGTAATCGTAGAGTCCCACAAGGAGCTACGATGTCCAGAATGCCGGGTATTAGTGGAGACGAAGGTGGAGGAATTACCTCCGAACGTCCTCCTCATGAGGATACTGGAAGGTATGAAGAACTCCGCGCCGAGGAAGATAAGTGGCCAGCGAGTTAGAAGTGGACATTCTCAGGTAGGAATCTAATTTTTGGTTCTTTTAGTTTGACGCTGTATCCCTGCCAACTCAAAGCCCCCACTTTTGTCTTCTGACCTGATTCGAGGATATTTTTTTATTGGTGAATAATAATTAATAATTTTCGTTTTGAAAGTTTTTATTTCGGCTCTATTTTTGCTTTTCACTTATACAAATGCAAAGCTCAGTTTACACCGCGCGGACTGTACACATGTTTATAACATAAGTAACATTTTATATTACGATTTATATTTACACTTTTCGATATCACCATAGTAATATTGTTTTTTTTTTATAATTTTGGTCCTCTGGAGTAAAGTTAGTTTTCTAAAGTTTAAACTCAGATAGGTTAGTTTTTTTGAAGAGACGATCGCTATCTTGTCTGGTTAAGATAATATGTGGCGTTTGCTTTCGTCACAAAACTGAAGTAGGAAGTATTTGTCATTAGCTACTCTTAAGTAGTTGCTCTAGTTTTTTTTTACTCTAATATTTTGTAAATTATGCGTATATAGACTTATATAGTCATACAATATTCTGTTATATTTTATAAGCTTGCCTATTTTATTATTACGCCCTATTTATAAAAGATTTTTTTTATTCGCCGAAAATATGCACAAACAAAGGAAAATATATTTTTTATTTTTGAAGTAATTGTACCATTACTCTTTTCTGTGTTTCCATATCGCCGATGTCCGTCAAATTCAATTAATTGATAAGTCTTCGAAGTTGACCTTCTAATAGGAATATACCTATAGGCTGATTATACACACAGCGTCATTTAGGTTTATCTCGTTGGCCTTGATATAAGTTATTCTAAAATATCATTTCTTTATTTACATTTTGTATACTTACTTTAACAATGTTTATTTACTATTATATTCTTTGTTATCAGATAAAGATTTAATAGTAAATAATAAAAAAATTCTAGCTCCTGATAATATAATATAGCGTTCACAGTTAAGAAATGTTAATACTTTTTTAGAAAACTAGAAAATATGGAGAGGCGCGGTTTCAAATCTTGTTACGTTTAAATTTATACATGCTTTCAAAAAACTAAAAAAAAATGGTTGCTTATCTTTCGAATAACACAAAAATGTTAAACATATTTAATAATGTTCCTATTACCATTACAGATACAACAATTGCAACAGTCGTCGCGATCGGAGAACAAACAGTTACCACCGCACGCTCGAGCCATGTATGACTACATATCTAAAGAACCAGGGTAAGTTTTAAATTTTGATAATGTCTATTTTTAGGAAAAACTTTAGTGTGTTGTAGACGTGCTTGAAGGATGTTTGAATAATCTCCAAGGTCATATTGAGGTTACCTAGTCAAATATGATAATTTTGTTTATTCACGATATCATTTAAATTTTTCCATTGAATCCTACCCTATTCTTTTAGCTACCCTAATTCCGCGTCAATAATGAATAGACAGGAGTTTTGTCAATTCGATCTAAACTGTTTAATGATTTAAATGTATTGACTGTTGGATAATAAATTATAAATATTTTTAATTGTGATTTTATTTGAAGTTATAAAACTATTGCGTTCACTAAGGAATATTATTATACAAAGTAAATAAATTAATCAGTTTCACACTGTATCCTGCACCCAGCACGGTAGGTAGAGGGAACCTAGTGTTAAGATACTCCGTCCCCCACTTTCCGCCTAATTCTGGACGCATTGTCGTGTTGAATGGCGGTACCAGAGCGAAGAAATGAAAATGTAAATTGAAATAAATATTTCATTTCCTCGAGTATGGATCGAACCCACACCTAGTCGCGTTTACAGTCACACTTTGTACTCCTGCGCCACGACTGTCCTTGGATATTACGATATAGTAAAAATAAATTATTAAATACAAAAATCCTGCATGTACTGTGAGTCTAGTACTGTAGTATAATCTACATAATAACGCCGGAAAGCGATCTTGTCGTATCTCAAAAAAGCCTTCTTACGAGATACGACAAGATCGCTGTCCCGCGTTGATTATATTAATTTTATAAAACTGAAAAATGTTTTTGGTTGACCGCTCTAATCTCAGGAACTATTGGTTCGAATTTATAAAATTTCATCAATTTTTATTTTAGTAGTCTGTCTGTACATATATTTATATTACGTAATAGAACTGTTTATGAGTCTGTTTGCCTGTGAGCCCTTGTGTCGCTAGTCTCAGAAACTGCTTATTCACGCAGTTTTCACTGGTGTATTTCAGCAACCCTCCTTTAACATTTAGTGTTTGTTTTATTTAAATCGGTTCATAAATAAAAAAAGTTTTCCCAATATAAAGTATATTGCTCGACTAAATTACTAGAAAATAATTAAATTGGCCGGTAGTTTTCAATGTATGTATATAAGTGTCTTTAAAATAAAAATCATAAAAATAAATTAGCTTCACGCTGTATCCTGCACACACCAGGGTAGGCAGAAAGAACCTAGTGTTAAGACACTCTGTTCCCCAATTTCTGCCGAATTCTGGAGGCATTGCTTTGAATGATTGCGTGTTAAGTGGCAGAACTCAACTCCTCGCTTTTCCTCGACACCAAAGCGAAGAAATGGAAATATAAATGTAAATAAATATTTCCTTTCCTCGAGTGGGGATCGATCCCACAACCAGTCGATTTTTACAGTCACATTTTGTGCGCCTGCGCCACGACTGGCCTCGAAAATGATTATATTATTAGATCATGAAAGTAATTCAGATGAGAAAACAAATAATTTTGTAGTTTAAGCGGACGAAGCTGCAAGCGGGTAGCTTGTTACATACAATACACGTAGACAGTTTTAACTGGTGGCATTTCGAATTTATACTTACGTGACATGTTGCTTGACAACAAATTTTTTGTAACGTTTTAAACGAGAATTCTATAATTGGTCATCCTTCATCTTTATCCGTAAATAGACTATTTTTTTTTTGTACTTCATACAATTTTTAAATATGGTGTCTATGAATTGGGTGAACTGTTATTATAATATTACTTTGACGTCTTTAATTTTATAAGTTATTCTAAAATGGTTTATTATGTAGTGTATTACTTTATATTTTATTCCTGTGGAATAAAAAAAAATGTCTTCTAAGTTATCCAGATTGATAAAAGTTGTAACTTAGTTAGGCTTATATAGAAATAGTCTGTTTATTTAGGTATCTTTTATTTAATGTCCAATTTATATAGCAGTATATAATAATAATGTCTGACTTTAAATGTAAATTAACAGAATACAATTTCTACCGAAAACTGTTTTTTATTTGAAATATTTTCGTTTCCTCAAAAGATGGAATATAGCACATCGTTGAGTTTCAAATTCAAAAGAAAACATAAAAATAATTATATAAAAAAATAGTACTTATGATATACAGTTTAATTACTAGCAGTGATTAAATAATAAAGTACTTTTAAAACTATATTTAAGCTAACAAGTAATCAAGGCATTTAAGCGACAAACGCAAGTTCATTCTCATTTCTGGAATAACTGTATGAATCATACACATCTACTAAGAAAACATATATGAATCAGTGTTTTACTTTGTTTTAAATTTAAATTTAATATTAATTTCAGTGATCTGTCCTTCAAGAAGGGTGAAACGATTATTCTGCAGAAGAAATTAGATACGTTTTGGTACCAAGGCGAAGTATCCGGCAGGACCGGCATGTTCCCTATTACTTTTGTACAGGTAAAATTTAAACATTTATAGAATTTGTAATAATATCAAATATCAGCAGACTATTACGTCGCGTCGTTTTGAAAATATTTTTATGGTTACTGCTACTTGATTTTTGGAAATCAAGAGGTGTAAATTTATTTTAGTGTAACCAAAAAAAACCTTAATAATTTAAGTAAATGAAACGCTAATGAATTATAATATAAAATAATTATATATTTTATCTTTATTAAAAATATTTTCATTAAAGAGCAATATGTTAGAGATTTATATTGTATTGCATTGAGCTCCACCATTCGCCACACAATGTCTTGAATTCAAACAGAAAGGTAATATAGATAGATAACCGAGTGTCGTGACACTAGGTCCTATTTACTTACCCTGTTGTATGTGAGATGCAGCATGTAGCTGAAAAAGTATAATTTTAGAAATTTCTCTCATAGTACTTCCTTACACTCCCCTAGGAATATTTATGGTATATGTTCATTTTCTCTAAAATTGCTATGTAATAAATATTGATTGTAATGATTTCAGGTGGTGGTACCATTACCAATGAGTACTGCGTTGTGTAAAGCGCTGTACGACTTCCGAATGTCGGCCCCTGACGAAGAAGGATGTTTGGCTTTTGATAAAGGTGACATTTTACTATATAATATATTGAAATAGAAGGGAATTAGAACACAGCGGTTTTGACAGATGTATGAATATAAATTCCCCACTCTTGGGGCAATCAAACGTTAAGTGTCAATGTCAGCATTGGTTGGCTCGTCTACTTGGCAGGCATGGCTTGGCTGCCGTGGCTTTGCCTGGCATATGTGACTTGTCGGTACATTTTTTTTTAAATAATTATATATAAAGCCATTATCAGTGACTGATTGTGGCGCAAGGGTACAAGCGTGAGACTAAACGCGACAGATTGTGAGTTTCAATACCACTGGAGGGAAGTATTTAATATATTCATTTTACTTGAATTGCGCGTTGAGTTCCGTTCCAATGACTGAGGCAAAGCTGCAGATGGTATTTTACTATAAATGACTAAATATAATATTTTCAGGTGCAATAATATCGGTGCATCGTCGTGTTGATGAAAACTGGGCGGAAGGGCGTTTGGACCAACGCGTCGGTATTTTTCCCATAGCCTTTGTGGAGTTAAACCACGCGGCTAGGCAACTTATGAATAGGTAATTAATTTAATTATTACAATTTTATTTATAGATAGATTGGTATAGATGTTGCTATTTCAGTAATATTTGTGTGGTCAGATAATATTTTTTTCTATTACTATGAAATTGTTTCAAAAAAACAATTTCATAGTAATGGAAAAAAATATTATATTGATATAAATAAATCATTAAAATTGTAATATTTATTATTTATTCTTATTAATTCATTTAAAATTATATATTTACTTGAAACTAAAACTGGATTTATTTTTTTAATAATGTTGTTAAACAATTGTTAGGGAGTTATATTAAAATATACTGATTTGGTATAGTATCTTTGTAATGTAAAGTCTTTCGGATTTGAACCTGCATCCCTAACATTTATTCACCAAAGCACTACTAAATATAATTATAATTTACATAATTAGACAAAATTTCAGTGCACCAATAACTCGGCCTGTGCCGCCCGTGCCTGATGTAGTGAGATCATCGCATTCTGACAGACATCATGGATCACAGGTGTTTTTATTACTTATTTTATTTTTATTTCCATCATGTGTTTTTTTAGGCCTATAAAAATTTATGGTGTAATTGATGGTATCTCGCTCAACATCAATGTGTAGAATTTAGAGTGACTCTAGGTTCACTCTGCTTATCCTGCTACTGGGGGATAAAGCGTGAAAATGAAGTAAATAAAAAAATTAAATATAACTATCTTCAGACGCAATACCTTCAATGAAATTGGAACTTACAATGATAGTGCTTAGTGGTATATGTAAAATTTTTTTATCGACAAAATTGCTGTCATAATTTTTTATAAAATTGTCTTGTACTCTTAGATATTAATAATTAATGTTTCAAAAAAATACATGAATGTACTAGACGATTTACTTGTTTTAACCTTTTATTTTAACCCACAGGTCCGTGGCCAACCTATGTCATTATCAACTCCCACAACTGGACAAGGAAACTATCAAAACTTGGCAACCATGAGTCAATCCCATCCAAACTATCACGCAAATCACGCTCAAACAATCACGCAACCACAGATTTTGATACCGCAACCGGTCAACCAACACGTAACTGTGAACCAAGTGGTAGCTAGAAACGGACCCCTTATGGAACCCACAACCAAACATTTAGATCTGATTCATTTCACCAATGTACATAATAATAAAAGCCATCAAACAATGGGAATTCAGAGTGTTTCACGTATAAGTGAAAACTACGACCGTTTAAGAGGGACTAAATTTGACAATTACAATTCGACGCCATTACAAAAAGTTGAGACGACTACCTATCAAAATGTACGCGCTGTTAATTTCACAAATAATAGTTCGGATTCAAGTTCCAGTATGAACACTCCATCTGGGAACGCCGGTAGTTGTACAACCACGCCCAATACAAGTTCCAATACAAGTACTTGTGAAAGCGCTGAGCCTAGCTTACCTAGTTCACCAGATAACGTTAATACTGAACGTTCAGCCAATGTTAGTACTCAAGAGGAAGAAAATCAAGAATCTTTGAACGCATCAGGCGCGTTAAGCTTAAATGAAAGCTCTACAGCGACTAATACATCTTTAAATGTCAGCTTACCGCCATCAGAAAGTCCAAAAAATCAAAATCAAAATGATAATCAAGAAAGTACAGAAGTGTTGGAAGTTCCATCACATTCTAGAAATGTTATGAGCGGTCCGAATTCATTGTTTAATTTTGGCTTGGGATTACAAGCGGCTTTGTCACCATCACACAAAGATGGGAATTATATGGTGTCAAGACACAGGGACCATAGGGATAGAGAAAAAAGACATAGCTTAACGCCATCTACGCATTTGCAATCTAATCATATACAAAACAGGTATATTTTTTTTGGTTTTATGAATATTTTAAACAAATTAAATAAACTGAAAATAATAAAAAAAAAGAAATTAAATAAAAAGTAATTTGTGTTAAGACACTCCACGCCCACGTAACGCTGAATTTTATTGATTTGATTGAATGGCGGAAATCAACGCGCACGCGCACGCTTATGAGCATCCGCCACCTTGACTAATATTAATCTAAATATATCTAAATCCAGGCATTCAGCAGAAATCTTAGCAACGAGTCTTCTAGACCATGGAACAGAGAGGGAACGAGAGAGACCAGAAAGAGACAGAAGAAGGCGAAGATCCGGTAGCAATGAGAAACCTCTGCCAGCTGCATATATAGCGCTGTATGCATATAAACCTCAGAAACCTGATGAATTGGAATTGAAGAAAGGAGGTAATTTATGTACTTTATTTAAGGTTTTTTTTTGTTTGTCCTATTAAAAGATTTCTGCCGATCCAGACCTATGACAAAATATTTTTTAGAAAGTATTTCAAAGCTGGCGTCATTAGCTTCATTTTAAATATGAATATGTGGAAAAAGACCTCAGACAGTGGAGGTTAAGAGGTAGGCTCATGACGCACACACAATCACTCCCGCGCTGCTTATGCTATGGTATGTTAAGGTGAACAAATGTATAAATACTTTTTAATTTAGCACTTATAGCACTAGATAGACAACAGAGCTTAGAGTTAGGATATTATCAATGGTATTGAAAAAATGGATATGAATAGAATCCATAGCTTTTTCTGTTATTTCACATATATCCACCATCCTCCTGTCTTCCATACATATTTTTTCATCAATTGTATTTTGTATATATTAACATAATACAGAAAAACAATCCCAATGTTTTGTTCCAGGTGTGTACACAGTAACGGAAAGATGTCGGGACGGCTGGTTCAAGGGGTGCTGCGACCGCGTGCAGCGCTGCGGCGTGTTCCCCGGCAACTACGTGGCGCCCCTCGCGCCGCTCCCCGCGCACGCGGCCGCACATGCTAGGGTTAAACACGACAAGGTAACTAAATACGTTTTTTTTGTGGTATTGAGTTTTCCCCGGGAACTACGAATAAATGTAATACGTTTTATGTATTCAAAAAAATTGGTTTAATATAAATTGAAGCAGATGATGCTGCGTTTGCGGAGCTAATTGATAAATAATGTCATATAAATGTTTACAGCAAAACACATCAAACACAACAGCCACAACAACAACATCAAAAGTAACAACAACGAGCAACACAAACACGACAAACGCCAATACTAATCCCACATTGGCGCCTCCGGACGCGCCCCCTCGCGCCTCCAGCCCCCTTGTCGCTACCGGTATGTATAATATAATTAATAATAATAATAATAATGTAGGCTAAAAACATACACTACGTTTTTATAATGTACAAGTATTTTTTTGTCTACGCCCTTACGTTATCAAATAAATGGAAATAACTACTCATGTATGACACTTGTTTCTTGCCGGGGGTAACTCTGATTACAGTACAGTGGGTTCGACACAACTTACTTCATGTAATATAGCCTATTACAGCTTTCCTTGATAAATGGACACAAAAATATTTTGCAATTTGCACCAGTACTTCCTAAAATTGGCGCGTTCAACCAAACAAATTCTTCAGCTAATAATATTTGTATAGATTGTAATTTTTTGTTGGATTTGAGTTTGTGTTGAAATTATATTTTTTTGTTTAACTGTTCGACTATATTGCTTATATTATCAAATATCTTTAATACTAAAACTACGATATATTAAAATGAGGATGTAGTGTTTTTACAATAGATTTTCTCTGCGTACACTGTTTATAAACAAAAAATTAAAGAAACTAAATACATACTTTTATTGCGATTATTTTTTTTTGGTTTTTTAGGTCAACCCTTAACATATCCTTGGAGTTCAATGCAACCTCAACAAACAACTCCGAGAACAGAAAAGGTATGAACAATAACATAATATTGCTTAAGTTTAATTTAAGTATAATAATTACTTTCTTGAGTTGTCTCACCAAACAAACATTTAGATGATTTGGGAAATAAAATATTTTTTTATTTGTCATTTATATTATATTAATTTGTATCTACAGCACGCTTGACATGTCGTGATTGCTGTAAAGTTATCTGTATATTTGATTTTAGAATGTTTACAACTTTTAATTATTTTCCACAGAAAGCCTAATTTCAAATTTTAAAATATGTTATAAATTAAATAACACTTTTTTTTTAATATTTGTTGATGAAATTTGAATATCAACTGGCATGGAGAATACATTTAAAAGCCTTGATAAAGAATAGACGTAATAAACTTATGACTAATTACTAATATGAAAAATAACTAACGAATACAATCAATTCAAAATTATAGCCTAAAGAAAAATCCAAATCGGACAAATCATCGATATCAACTGGCGTCTCGCTCATGAAACGCCTCGCCGCCATGAAGAAGTGTAAATCACCTCCTCCAGTTGGTTATAGTATGGATAATCCGGTGTTTGAGGATGGACCCGGTACTTCCCTTATGTTGCCGGCGCATCCGGTTCATGTTCGGTAAGAAATATAAAAAAAATTTTTTTTACGTCACGCAGTATCCCGGATAGGTAGGCAGATGGAAACTAGTGTTAAGACACTCCGTTCCCCACTCGTACTTTCGAGTCATTGCGTGTTAAATGTTACAACTCAACGCTGCGCTTTGTCTTCTAAAAATTCTTTAATACTCTAAACATATTTTTTTTACTGTAAGTTAAAATTTATTAAAAAAAATAAAGCAAAATATATATATATTTTTGTATTTTGAAATACTTTAATGTTATAAAAAACCAACAATACATGTTTAAATATATGTTTATCAAATCATATGCACTAACATAATTATATCCGTACTATACATGTATGTTAAGTAATGGAAATTGCGATATACACCAACAAAATTAAAAAAAATAGCTAAAACATACAAACGCTAAAACAATTTTATCACAAGCATACTATTCATTGTGTGTGGATTTTGCATGTGTATTGTGTGTCTAATTGTATGTAAACGTCCCATTAACATCACAGATCATTTCGTCTATTGTGTTTTTTAAGCTTTAGTTTGTTTTTAAAAAAAAAACTATAAATATATTTTATATTTTTGATTACCTGTGAAACAAACTATGACTTATATGTATGTCAGTATGTATAAACAAAATCACTTTGTTTTTTTTATCATTATAGACAAGATGTTTAAAATAAGAAAAATACTATTTATTCGTATTTTTTTGTAGAAAATATATTTTTTTTTCATCTTGTCTATGCATTGTATGTATGAATCATGCACACGTATACGATTGAAGCCCCGTAATTTTTACCCTGCATAACTTTTCCCTTACCTTTTTTTATTATCTTATAGTTACATAGACAAAATGCACTATAGATATTTAAAAAGAAAATAAAGTAAGCTAATTGCACGTAGTTGCACGAACTGACTAACATTAATATAAAACTTAAAATGTGAAAATTCATAAATAATTTAGGTTATGTTAATAACAGAAATATAAATTATCATATTGTATTGTAGAAGGATAATAATTTACAGGCAGTTTTTTTTTCAACGAAAAAAATAAATAAAAAAGGCTACTATTTCTTTTAATCGTGCATCCGTCTTTATGCATTTTTCTCATATAAAATTTGACATTGACCCTATCCTTTATCCATCCCATTAATAAATGTATTTTAAGTTCAAATTAACCATATTTAATTCCTTTAAATTCTATGTTTATATGCCTGTATCAACTCTGGTACTATATTATTATTATGAATCTATCTTGTTTTCCTATCCACTCATTATATCCTATTATTTTATCTTATATTTCCTATCCTCTAAGCCTGCCTTCATATCGTATACGTATGCATACAACAAGCCGGGTAACGCAGGTCGGGGTCGTGTCCGTCGCAGCTTCTCCGCTCGCTGCCCGCCTCCGCTCTCTCGCCCGCTACCGCCCAAGCATCTGCTTCCGCGTCCGCCTCTGCTCGTGCGAGGCACCGCGACCAGCGGGCGCACAGGTTCGGTTGTTTATAATAGAGGGGAATTTCAAATATTATATCACAAACATATTTGGGTAATATGAATTTTGCAAATATTATATTTTGAATACACATTTATTTAACATAACCTGAAATTGTTTACATATTAACAGATTATTCAATTATATGAAAATTATATTACAGCTAAAGTACAATTTGTAGTTGTTTTAATTATATCAACCAGGATTCGTATTAAAGTTCATTTATTGAATTCTAGTGGCCTATTTGCACTGTGACAAATGTCATTGTAAAAAATGAAAACTGAAAATTATTTTCTAGTGGTTTTAAAAAAAGTGAAATATATGTATGTATCCGTATAGCTCATGCTTTAATGAAAATAATATGATCCATTGAACAACAAAGTTTTAATATGATATATTTTTCTAAATGATTAATAATATGCAAGTCCAGCGGAATGATTACAGTTAATTGAATGAAACTCATATCATCATCTAGATATAGATAGATCACAGCACTATTACTAACTTGTATGTTTGTTGGTCACTTTTTGTTTTGCTTTCACAGTGTTGTTGCACTTCACTATCACTATCCACTGTCACATTACGTAAATGTTATAAATAAGTATAAAAGTTAAATTAATAAGTCTTTTGTTAATAACAAATTTAATCAATAAGGGAAAATTAAAATAATGTTAATTAATAATTAAATTGTTCTTTGCTTATTAAATAGAAGTATTGTTATAATAAAAAAAATGTCAATGACAGGTTATATAAAATTGTAATCTTTTATAATGTTTGTTTTATTTCTTAAATTAAATATGTAATTGTATTTTTATTCTTAAATTTCTTAAAAAGCCGAGGGTCAGGAGAAGTGGAATGGTCGGGTCATCGTAAATCCGCGTCATTAGACGTCACAGTACGAAGAGATAGACATCACTCGCAACCGGTTAAAGAGAAGTATGTATTTTTTTACTATATATAATCATCATATATTGGATCCTTACAAATGAAATTGGCGTTTTGTCGTACTGGCCACTTTAATCACAAACTTCTCCTCTTTGAGTAGGAATTCCAAATTCAAGCTTATACAGCTATTTACACGTGTAGTGTTTTGTAACCGTTTGTCATTCATTTGTTTTTTCTTCTGTGTTTTTTTTTGTTAAGAAAATTGAAAACTTGGCGCGTCAACTGCTGCGTTACATTACTTGATCGGCAAAATAATGAATCGTTTTTAAATCAAATCATTACCTATGGATTCTCTATAATAATTGGAAGCGCTCGTCACAATGGCTGGACCTTATCAAGCCAGCCAAATCCTTGACTCTAAAAAAAAAAAATACTTGTAAGCATTTGATGGACTGATGCCGGTGTCGTTAATTAGTTTTCTCAAATCTGGCCAGACGATTACGGCAGACGGCTATTCTCAGCAATTGCAAACCATGATGGAAAAGCTAGCTAGCCAGACCGTGCTCATGAGACCGTGCGGATAAAATTCAACTCCGATGGGGCGGTCCAAACCACCTTCAAAAATTTTATTGTTCCCGTCCGAATGGTTTTTTTAGTAAAGGGATCAAGGAACTACTATGAGATGGCAAAAGTAACATAGATAACAATGGTTTATATTTTGATTAAATAAATATGCTATATTAAAAATATTCCACTTTTTGTTTCTCTCATACCAAACGCCAATTTTGTATGTAAGGTTCTAATATAATCTTTTTAATAATAACATAGCAGTATAGGCATATACCTATTGTTAAGACGTTCAGTTCTTTACTTTCCGCCAGTTTTTCGAGACATTGCGTGTTGGGTGGCGAAACACAGCGCCTCGTTTGGTCTTGTTTACAGGACGAGGAAATAAAAACTAAATCATTCTCATGAGTGAGAATCGAACCCGCATATATACTACAGGCACAGAGTTGTACATTATAAATAATGTTTCAATTGGTTGACACCTTATTAGATTCTTAGCTCTAGCTTCTTCTTGTCGCCAGATGATGTTAAAAAAATTATATTTATTTCTTTTTTAATAGCTATTTAATTTTTGTTCTCAGATTTCGCTGCATAGTCCCGTACCCACCTAACTCTGAATACGAATTAGAACTAAAAGTAGACGATATCGTAATCGTATGTAAGAAACGTGGCGACGGCTGGTACAAAGGGACTTTACAAAGAACAGGTCGAACCGGTTTATTCCCAGCATCTTTTGTACAAAGTTGCCCACCCGATTAAATTTGCACCTACTTGTCTCATAAGTTTCTGTTAAGTTCTTGTTTAGAGTAACTAACGGATAGATATCTGTTAAATTAACGGAAACTTATCAAGCAGATAAAGAATAATACTTGTTTATATTAATTACCATCTTAGAGTAAAAGTTCTATGTACTAAATACATATATATGTGTATGTATATATAAAATTTAGTGCACTCAAACGTAAATGTAATTATAATTCATGAACAACTTTATAAAAAGTTGGAAATCAATGATAAGTGTAGTTTGTAGTCATTTTTAAACTAATGCCTAATTTGCATAAAACCCACCATATTAAACTAAGCAAACAAAGTGTCAGATAATATTATTTCTTTTTTAATGGCAATACCGAATAAATCTTCATTTTAACTAAATGAATCGAATATAATAAACTTTTTAGTTTTTTTATTATGATTTAAGTAAATATGCAATGTATATTATGTAAATTGTATATTTGAATTTTCATACATATATATTGAATTGACTTTGCATGCCTATTGTAGGAGAATCGATTTAACAATCGGAATGTTGACATAAATAAAAATCTATATTGTATATAATTTTGAATGTAGATTAAAAAAGGAAGTAATAATAAAAAGAAACAAAAAATGATTGCTTAGTAACAAGTAAAGTCATATTAACGTCGTCAACGTCAACATGTATATATTTTTTTCTATTTTTCCTTGTGAAAAAAAGATAATCCATTAAAATAGTAATTTCAAATAATTCTGTTTCCTATTTTATTGGAAATCAGAAATTAACTTAGAATAGCAAAAAACTGAGTAATAAAAACAGTTATCTTTTTTAAATATACTAAAATTGAATAATTTGTTAACAATTTATAACAAATAGGACCATGAATGATAAATAAGGAACGAAATTTAAAAAGGGTATCAATGATAACGAATTACAATAGAAAGTGTAGTGAGTGAGCGGGATTTGATATATTAATAGTTCAATAATTTTTTTTAATTCATTTGTTCATTAGAAAAAAGTAAAAGTAGTTGAAATAAGACTAGTTACAATTTTGTAATTGTTTCGTACATTGAAGTTATTATATAAAAAATAATTCAAAATTAGATAAAATTTACGGAAGTTAAAATTCTTGATTCGTCCATAAATTTTTAAATTTGATGTTGTGTCTGAATAGTTAAATTATTTGGTTAAAATTGGTAGCAAAATTTTAGGCGAAATAATATGTTATATTGTCTTGAATCGTATTGTGTAACTTTAACACTATGTCACTGAATTTAATTACCACAATATCGATATATCAATAAATATCGATTTTAAAATTGTAAATATATCACTATTCACTTTACTATTGTTTTTGAATATTTAATAACGTAATGTGTCATTCTATAATTAAACATCACATATTTCAAGTGTCCTAAAAACTAAATCTAATTATGAATGGAATAGATAGAATATGCCTCTTATGGTACACAAATAAAATTTATAATTTCTTAACAAAGTTTTCTTCCGATTTGAAGAAATCTAAGAAATCCTTCCGTTGCCTTTCAGGTTATGTTTTTAAAATGGCAGAAAATTGAGAAAAGTATCTAAAAAATAAAAATCACTTACATAGATATGTATTTAATGTCATAGTGTTAAAGCGAATTAACGAAATTAAAAGTATTAAACATTAGAAACACATAAAAAACACAATTTTAATTTAGCATCATTTTACCTAAACTTTTGTAATAATACCATTAGATTAATTAGAATAGAAATATAAAATTTCTATATAATATTAAAAACCTATAGAGTTAGGTAATTATTTTTTTTATAAAGAAAGCTTAAGTGAATTGAAATGTAGTTTTCTAATAGACACATAAGTAATTAGTTTTATATATATAATAATTATGTTCTTTCAAAGTGCTGTCTGTGTGTATGTTTATAATACACTACTATATATCTGTCGAAATATATGTACAATAGATATTTTTTCATAACTTAGCACCCTTAAGAATAATTAGATATAGCGATTTCTTTTTTTTATGTTTTTAATGATGAATTTATTTGTTATATGTAGGTTCAATACGCTTATTACTTTAATTTATTTTTTAAGTCTTGCAGCTGTCAGATTATTATGCCAGTGTCAGAGACAATCTTATTTTTTTTAAGTTTAGTGCTACATTTTTTTTATTACAATACAACAAAAAAACTGTTTTATATATTATTTAAAGGCACACTCAGGGTGTTGCATTAGTGTTTAAATGACACAAATATTTAATGTGAGTGTGTTTGTTTCATATATCTACAAGAATCATTTATATTAATATTATTTAAATGAGGTGTCTATTGTTTTTTTTTTATTTTTAAGATAAGATGATTAAAGTGAAACATAGATGACTACTATTTTGTAAATATATAATTCTTTATACAATATTATGTTATGTCACTTGATGGTGGTCATTGCTTCAATCCAATTACATACTTTTTATTGAAGCAGAAACTCCCAATTTTTCTCTTTATTTTTTGTGTTATGTAATTTATTGTACACTTTAGCACAATTGTGATTTGGCTGTCTGTTCGGTTTTTATAATATGTATTTTACAAATAAAAATAAAATACAGTTAAATAATTTGTTAATTAAATATTAACACTGCCATATTTATATTCCTATACTAAAGTATAAAATTTACTAAATTTTGTATGTGTATGTTTTTTTTATATATATACATATAATGTGATAGATGAGAATAAGTTGACAGGTTAAAGACTAACACTGCCTAATGTTTATGGTTGTTTGCTAATATTAAATTAAAACTGCAATATTTTAGGTTTTTTAAAATTATTTTAACAATTTAGTTCATAGTTTAAAATCATTCTTTACATTGTTTTGTTATTTTATAGGATGCTAGTTGTATAAGTGGTACTCGTATTTCTTAATTTTTTTTTTCTTCAAATGACTACTAAATAAAACAACGACAATTACTTCACTATACCACAAAAAATATCTACAAATATTGTTATTTTCATATATTAATTTTGCCTGTCCTTATTCGTACTGTTAAGTTATTCTCGTTCTATATACATTATCTTCATTTTGAGAATTATACTGTTTGTTTTGTTTTATATATTTAAATTAATAACTCACGTAGTCGAGAGTTACTAATCTAAGCAGTGGTAGTAATTTATCGATTTCTTACATTTAATTTTTTCGGCCACTTTGAAGTTATATAACATTTCAACCAATACAAAACAACTGTAATATTGCCAATATTAACATTGTTTTGTAAAAGAACCGATAAAATTAAATATTTAAAAAAAATATTTTAAAGGTAATAATTTGTTTATTACAATTAACGATTACATATTTAATGATTACTTTATAGTATTTACTTTGCATTATCCAAAATCGACAATGTATTAATCTAAAAAATAATGATTAAATTTAATATTCACTTTTATAAAATGGGGAGACATCGATTTTTCTACAAAACACTGAAACGACTACGATATTTTATTGAATTTTATATAACTATTATTTAAAAACAATATTAAAACTAAATGTTTTAGCCATCACACTTTTATTATGCCATGAAATATGGACGTGACATCTATCAGGTAGTGATGTGACTTTGACTATAAAATCGATTTACACATACACTTATTCGTTTGTAATTGTTTTTTTTAGATAACCATTCGATTTAACCTACTATATTTGACACGTTATTATTGTTTTGCTGTAGTCGAGAATCAAAATGGTGGCCGTGTACCTTGTTTAATGAAATTAAGACTGTATCATAAATTTAGATTTTTTCTAAGTGTCATAGCATAAATAGTGAATTTTTTTCTCGTTTTGTATTCTAGGCTAAGGCTAATTATAACTAATTTTTATTTATTGTATTTAGATTACTCAATTTTGTAGGCTAAAGCCATATCTGCGTATAAAATAGTATTTTTTTATATGTATGTATGTATATGTGTATAAAAAGCTCAAAACATTGTGACTGTAGATGATTTTAAAACTTTTTTACATTCAAGTGAGATATACGTTTTG
>JAATLQ010012176.1:0-13621 GCA_013421005.1 Heliconius erato x Heliconius himera
AATAATTTTCTATTGTAACTAGCCAAAATTTTTCTAAGTGTTTTTCAGTGACTTTGACTTTTGTAAATAGGTCAAAATTTGTATAAATAGTGTTTATTCACTTAGATCTTGTATATAAAATAAATTTGGAATAAAATATTTCGTTTTGAAAAATTTGTTTTGTATCCATGTGGTATAGTTAGAAAGTATTGCGATATTCACATAATAGTCCAGGGTTGAAATCTCGTTCTAAAAAGGAAGTTACACCCTCCCCTCCACCCTCATATAACTTTTTGAATGAGCTAGTTAGAGCGACATTGGGTGACTCTGTATAAACGGAGAGTAAAGAACGATTGAAATTTCAGTTTCTTCCAAATGAAATAATTATATACTATACATTTATATAAAAATGAATTAGTATATAAACATTTAAGAATATAAATAAAAGAAAAAATTGAGTGGTCACTGTAATGGATAGTACCAAATCAAATACATTAAATTATATTTTGAGTAAATAAGAATTTTGAGATATTACCTATTAGTGTAGGGACTACACTTCCTACATGCCAAATTTCAACTTAACTTAACTTAACGTAGCTTCACGCTGTATCCCTTGCGGGGTAGTCAGAGAGAACGGGCCAAATTTTAACTTTCTAAATTAAGTAGTTTTGTCTGGGTGTTGTCTGTTAATCATTCTGTAAAGAAAACATTTTAGTATATATTAGCTAAGTCCTATAAATATTAGCAATTTATGTCAAAATATTAAAAAAAACAGCATTTTTTAAATATTCACCCGCGAATATCCCAAAAATATTTTTTTTCCTAAAAAACGTCCCATTCGTTTGGAGTTTCACATTTTAACTGGACCCGCTTATCGCTAAGCTCTGTCTTTCCAAGTACGTTTATCAAGACCTTTACAAACAAACGGGTACTTTATGGCACTTAATTCTCAGGTCGTGAGGAGCTGACAGCGTGATGATACGCTCATTCCAGGTCAGATTTACTGACCTCTTAATGCTTATTAGTTTAAAAAAATTGACGTTTTCTGGTGATATTTTAATGGTGAAATTTTTCTAAGTGTGGACACCTTAAAAATTTAAAAAACAATTTAATTTAATTTTTTATTATATTTCTTATATTATTATGCTTCACGCTGTATCCCGCACACAGCAGGGTAGGCAGAGGGAACCTAGTGTTAAGACACTCCGTTCCCCACTTTCTGCCGAATTCTGGAGGCATTGCGTGTTGAGGGGCAGAACTCAACGCCGCGCTTAACCTCGACACCAGAGCGAAGAAATGGAAATATAAATTTAAGTAAATATTTCATCTCCTCGAGTGGGGATCGAACCCATAACCAGTCGGTTTTGCAGTCACACCTCGTGCCGCTGCGCCACGACTGGCCTCTTTTTTTTTTAATATTATTATGTATATCGTGTTTATCTGTAATCACGACAATTTTAGGTTTGATTTCCACTCGTTAAGCGAGTTTTTTACTTACATTCCTGGCTCTAATGTCATTTACCATCTGACAATGACTTGACTATAATCAATTTATCTTTTCTTACAGATCTCTCAAGGAATCAGATCTGGACTTACAACGTTGGCAGCTAAGTAGATCTAGTAGACTAGCACCATTTTCAAATTACCCGAGATATGCTGAGGTATATTATCTTCGTAAGTTACAAATTTGAAAAAATAAATATTTGGTTACACTGTTAACGTGACGGCTGTGAGGTGCATTTCGTTCACGGAGAAGTTCGTTATTTTTATTTCTCCACTTTAGTAAGAAGACAAAGCATCACGTTGAGTTCCAATATTTAACACATAACGTCTTGAAAATTAAGCGATGCTTGAAGAATGAAAACACTCTATGTGTTTTCATACTTAATGGACTTGGATGATTTAAGATTGAAATAAAACATCTTATTTATTCAAATACTCACTTTCTGATCCACTTTTTCATACCCACAATATTTTGTCTAAATTGAATAATGTTATTCGTTTTTAGGTTGTTCAATACATGGAGAGACTCGCAAGTCAATATCCTAATCTGGTGACATTGGTAAACGCTGGCCCTAGTTTTGAGGGCAGACCTGTAAAGTACTTGAAGGTATACATTTAAATAATATTCTCTTTATATAGCACAAAATTTTAAATCTATTTTCCTACATCTTTAACTATATTTGTAAATTCGCATCTCTCTGAGGAATACTATAAGCAAAATTGCAAAATTCGGAATTCGGCTGCCATGCACGACGTCTTTAATTGGTAAGTGAAAATTGAAGAAGGAAATGATAATCTTTTTATATCATACAGATCATATGTAAATATGAATAAAATTTACTTCTGGGCCACAGATAGTGATAAATTATTGCATTTTCTTCTCTTTTGCAGATTTCTACGTCTAATTTCGCGGACACTACCAAACCAGTTTATTACCTTGATGCAGCCATGCATGCAGGAGAATGGGTGACTGTGCCAGTAGCTCTTTACGTTATTCACCGTCTGGTGGAGGATCTACGAGAAGAGGATAGAGATCTCTTAGAGAATATTGATTGGATAATCAATCCTATTGTTAATCCTGATGGGTATGAATATTCACATACCGACGTAAGTGTGTTGTTTAACCTATCTATACATATAGTAAAACAGTAAAAATACCTGTATATTTAGTATTTTTGACTAATAAGAAATAAATAGAGGGTCATTTAAAAATAATAAAAGAAAGCAAAAAAATAAATTTAAACTTCTTGTCTGTCGGTCTGTCTGTTTGTATGGTCACGCTCATTTCAGAAATTATTGAAACAATTTACTTAAAACTTTCACCAATTCGTTTGTTTTCACTGAGCAGAACATTTACAGCTTTTATTTTTTGTTTCATCAAAATCGGTCCATTAAAAAAAGTTATGGTCATTTATATTACAAATTCAAAAATACTTCTGTCTCTCTGTGTCGCAATCATGTCCAAACCACTGATTCGGATTCCGAATTGTAATAAAATTTCACATAGAAATACTTGAGGGTATTTTGGTGAACATGGGGACTTTATTATTTTTAATATAAAGAATTTCCTTTATTTACTTTTAAGGTAGTAAGAGCAAGTGGGTTCGATCCCCAGTCAAGGAAATTAGATATTTATTTATATTTCCATTTCTTCGCTCTGGTGACGAGGCAAATCGCGTCTTTAGTTTCTGCCACTCAACAGTAAATGCCTCCAAAATTCGGCGTAAACTGCGCCGCATATATATATATATATATATACTAATCGAAATTTGTTATACTACGAAAATCCAATTTTCGACAGACGATTTACCGGTTCAAATCATTGCTAAACGAATTTAATTTCCCGCTTACACTAACATTAACCTTAAGGAGTTTCCGCTGAATTTTCGAGACATTACGTATTGAGTGGTAGAACGCAACGCCAACGCAAAAATATTAATAAATAATAATTTATTCCTCGAGTGGGTATCGAACCTACAACTATCGCGAGTAACTTTACAGTTACACGCGACACACTTGTGTCACAACGGCTTCTGTATATTATATAGTCCTATATTAACTAAACCATAACACATTAACTTTTAACACAGGACCGATTGTGGCGCCGTACCAGATCGTACTATCCTGAAGTGAGCACGGAATGTTGGGGTGTAGACGCCAATCGTAATTTCGACGTCAATTTCAACACGATCGGTGTATCTTCAGATCCTTGTTCCCTCTTTTATCCTGGGCCTTATGCCTTCTCTGAACCTGAAAGTAGATACGTCAGAGATATAATCCAAGAAAACCTCAGCCGGATCCAAATATATCAAAATATTCACAGTTATGGTAACTACGTTCTTTTTGGTTATGGAAATGGAACGTTACCAGCAAATGCTGCAGAATTGCATCTTGTGGGGGCGGCGATGGGCGCTGCAATTGATGCGAAGAAATTAGATAAAGCTGATTATTATTTGGTAGGAAACAGTAATTTGGTGTTGTATGGTTCTTCAGGCAGCGCACAGGATTGGGGTCAGGTATGCTTAAAATGTTTTTTTGTCTTAAATTAAACTATACTAAGACTGATATTTATGTGTTTCCTTTAGATATAATACACCAGAATATAATAAGCTTAAGAACTACCCGTCTGGAACTTATCAGTTTTGGGCGATCACAAAGACTCTTGGTAACTTTAGCCAGCCTACGGTTCCGCCATTACGCACAGTAAATGACATCTTGGTTCATACGGCAAAGGAAAAACCGGTCCTCTCGGAGCCCTCCTTGCCTTGAATTCGACTTTGGATGGCCGAGGAACAACGCCGCCAACCATTCTGCGGTGCCAGACCTCAATGCTTGAGGTTAAGTTGAATCAGAAAGTTGTTAAGCGATCTGCTAGCGAGCGATCCTCTTTAGACATCTACAAGTCGAGCGGGCCAGATAGCATCTCCCTTTTAGTACTCCGTTCATGCGCTCCTTAGTTGACACCAGCGCTAAAGTATTTATTTCGGTACTCTTACTCAGTCAGCGTAGTCTCAGACTCGTAGAAGAGCGCTTTTATCTACCCGATCTTCAAGAAAGACGATGTTTCCGATTCATCTAACTACAGACCTACTGCTCTCGAAAGTGATGAGAAGTATTATCAATAGCCAGTTCTTGGTTTATCTTGAGGTTCACGGATGGATTAATGACCGTCAATATGGCTTCCGTCATTGTCGCTCAGGCGGCAATCCTCTGGTCTACCTAACTCATCGCTGGTCTGCGGCTATCGAAAGCAAGAGAGAGGACCTAGCAGTTAGCTTGGACATGGCGCAGACATTGGATCGAGTGTGGCATAGAGAGCCCCTTTCAAAATTCCATCCTACGGGGTTCTCGAGAATTTATGGAAGTGGATCGTCAGTTTTTTCATTGCGAATTCCATCAGCTAAGCTGACTCCGCATATGCTACGAAGACATCATATCTCCACGGCATTCATATTTCTTTCATTCTTCTGCTGTAATACCCACATTTCGCTGCCATATAACAGCGTCGTTAACAACACTGCATTGTGTACGGCCAAACGTGCAGCTGTGTTGACGTATCGCCGTCACATCAATACAGTTAAGGCACCGTTAATCTTTTCCACATCCATCTCGTATCTTCAATCTCTATTGAACATATTTCCCAAATATACCACTTCATTCACTTATCCTAATTTCTTACTATTTACATTGATCTTGCAATCCGTTCTTTCTTCATTTCTTTCAAATACCAGACCTTTGTCTTATTCTCATTCAATTAAGCCATTGCTTCCACAATCTTTTTTCAGAGTGGTGACTAATGCTTGCAACTCACATTATGATGATGCAATCTGGAAACGTAGCACTCCACAATTGTGCGGCTTTCTAGGAACTTCCTTCGACGGGCCACGTAACTGTGGAATGACCTACTTGCGACAGATTTTCCTGGTCGATACGACTTGAACCTCCAGAAAACGTGCCTATCTTAAAGGCCGGTAGACTCGACTGCCTTGTTTTTTTTTTAAAAAAAACTACTATTACTATAATAAATAAGCCCCGAATAAATTCATAACTATAACGTTCATAATAATTAAATAGTATCAATAAATTATATATTTTTTATTATACACTATTTCAGGTGGCCGGGATACCACTTTCTTACACGCTAGAGCTGCCCGGATATGAGTACGATTTCCTCGTCCCTCCGCAGTATATCAATCAGATAAATGAAGAGACATGGGACGGCATAGCCGTAACGGCTCGAATTGCTAATTTACAATATCGAACAAGAATTAATAATCGAAAATAATACACAAAAGAAATAAATTTCAAAATTAAGTATGTTTTTTTATTATATCCATATCCACAACAACAGCCGACTCTCGTCGGGTTCGTGGACGCCAATCCACCACTTTTAACTTCCGATTGTATTGTGCAGGCAAAAACACAATAGAATCAGAAAAGAAGACATCCATAATGTAGCATGTACAAAATGGCAATTCAACATGATTTTTGTTTTATTCATATTCATCTTAAAATTTGGCATTGCGCTTAGGGCTAAGTCAGTAGAACTATTTCATTAACAAAATAAACTTTAAAGATTTAAATGTATTTTATTTGTATTTTAATTATAATGAATAAAATAAAAATGACTGTTAAATATTTAAAAAGGCAATAAAAATTTTAAAGTACCGAATTGGGCATGTTGTAAGGCGTCGTACGGCTAAGGCTTTCATCATTCACATTCAAGGCGTTCAGATTTGCCCTCTCGACTTGTGGATGTCCAAACAAGACAGAGCTCGCCTAACAGCTTTTTGGCTGAATTTAATCTCTGGCGTCTGTCAGCGGCGTTGATCCTCGGTTATCCATGGTCGAGTGCGAGGCAAAGAGAGCGCCCGGGAGATCGGCTTTTTCTTTAGCCGAGTGGACCTAGATGTAATTTGTGCAAGTTGCGGCCTTTAAGAGAGGCCCAAAACTCGTGAGTTCCGGATGGGTAATGCTCTGGCAATTTGCCCCTCAAAGTAGCTAGAGGCTCGGTTATACTTCCTCTTTAAGACTTTCACCTTCGGATCCTTAGTAACCGGTGCCTCAGTCCAGATCCTTTATGCCTCGCGTTTGCCAAAGGCAGCAAGTTTGCAAGGTGTATCAAACCAAGGCGGTGATTTGCCACCGATTGGCACTACAGTGCCCGGAATAAAAAGTTCCATGCCCAGCAGAATCAAGTCGGCAACAGCAACGGCACAGGTACTAGGATTATCAGAAGAGAAGCAAGCCGGCCCCCAGGATTAAGATGAGTAAAATATACGCATTCCATCCCAATTTGCTGGCTTGTAGTGCCAGACACGACGCCTTATGGACCGTACTAGGGACTACTCAGACGACCCCAAAGGGGCATCAACGACAACTTGTACTGTTCCGGATGTGAAGTAAGCTTGCGTAGACTCGGACACGTTCTTCCGAGTCAACAAGGAGCCAGATGGTTGGCAGGTCCAAACCTTCAAAATTGGCAAGACGACGGAAACTTAATTTATTATTTTGTAGCCGGGGTATAGAAGATAAACTGTGTCGCTCGATCGGGCAATCTGAGTCTCCGTCAAGAATAACAAAGCCGGCCGTGGTGGGCCATGGTGGTGGACGGCATTTAGGTTGGAATGTAGACCCTTGATATTGCAAAAGTCCAAGTTAAGTGTGGTAAAGATTGCCGTGGGGCGTACGCCTCGTTTGCCCTGTCTGTAGCGCGGAACTGTGGACCCCAGAATTCGACGGGCGGCCTGAATTTATAGACTCAGGGGGAGATTCTATAGCACTGGAGGTGCTGGTACCCTGCTGGGGTAGTTTCTCTTTGAGTACCGCTATCTTATCTGGTTGGGCGAAATACTTAATTTATCTATGAAAATTTTTATCTAACTAAAATACCATTAAGAAGCTCATTTAATGCGTAATCTATTCCGTCATTTTTTTATAATTACTTATAATATTTCGACTTCGAGCCGCTTAACTCCTAAAGTAATTAATATACAATTAAAATTTTTCGAAGTATGACGCGTCTGGTTGATTATTTACTTGAGATTGCATTTACGTATCAATCTGAAATTAATATCAGATATTCAAGTTTAGAGCACAGAAATTAAGATTCTAATACAACGCAGTACTGTACTAAATTGTAATTGTACAAAAACTGTGTTGTACTAATATACGCGATTAATCCGGTTAAATAGTTTCATTTAAAATGTGTAATAATCGTGAAAATCAAAGATCTTATTATATTTAGGGTCCTTCTGTAGACCTATAATTATGAAATTTGGCAAGAAATGATAACTTACAAAAAAAAAACAAACTATAGAAGTTTATAGGTATATTATAGAAAAAAAATAAGTCCAAATGTAATAAATGAATGAAATATTTGTATTTCATTTCATACAGAATGAGGGCCAACAAAAGCATACGCCAACAAAATTATGTCAGTTTTTTGTATAAGTCAGGTTTCTGTTCCCAATCTACAAATTGGTACAAAACCCTCAGTGGGTGAGGTCGCCTTGCACGGTTTCTTTTTATTTTCGAAACCTTGAAGTATTCGTTTCATCGTACCAATCCGTATCAGTAAAGGTATTTATTCCTAGAATATTATGTTTGACGTGAAAAATGGTGGGAGCCAGGAAATCTATAGAATATATTATATTGATTGAAAGCTTTGAGTGCTCGCGAACATTCCTGTTAGAATAAGCTTATGTTCCTTAGAACTGTTTAAAGAATTTAAATGTAAAATTCATGATGAAGGATATGATAACTTTCATAGACGGATACACTATTAATAACATATTTAACATGCATTCTTGTATCTAGTAGTAAAATAAAAATAAGCAAATCAGCTTCACGCTGTATCCCGCACACAGCAGGGTAGGCAAAGGGAACCTAATGATAAGACACTCCGTTCTATTAGTAATGTGTATTAATATTATAAAGCTTAAGAGTCTGTTAGGTTGAACTTATTGATCTGGAGAACTGGTCTAAATAGAAAAAATATTTTTTGATAGTCCACCGATAAAGACGACCTATAGTAGGTTGTCTTGCCTGCGGTCAGACATCCCTCAGTTACATATAATGTGCTATTTATTGTGATATGACTATACGGGCATGCTAAAAGTTAATAATGTTGAATATTGGACGAATAATGACGAATATTTTAAGTACAATATAAATAAAGGAAAAAAATCCGAAGAGTAAACATCGTTAATCGTTATTGTTATTTATTACTTCGTTTTCCTACTTAATAAGTGTCTATGCCCGCAGAGGTAAGTTTATTAAATTTATTCGCCGCACCATTAAGATCTATAAGGTATTTTCCAATTACAATCCTGAAATTGGGCGACCGTCCGATTCGTGCAAGCTCACTTTTTTCTTAGATACACTTAAATAAACATTTGTATATTTCAAGTAACTTTATAATAAAATTCCACGATGTATTTAGTAAAAACAATACTAACAAGTAAATCTTCTCATGAATATTTACAAGATAGAAATGTGAGGAATTAATATCTTTTGAATGTGATGCAGGATAGCTGCCATTTTACGTAATAATTAAGTTATACCATTGACATTGAAAAGAGCAACTGTTCATTGCCGGCTCCTCTTAGCAAAACCGCCTTTGGATGGTGGCTTATTTAAATAAACAATGTTTTGAATTTAAAACAATCAATTAAAATTTCTATAAACTACACCCAATATCTCGCAGGGTAGTCAGAGGGTACTTAGAAATAAGACACTCCGTAGTTGTACGTATCACTAGATTTTTGAGACATCGCATATTGAGTAGAGTAGAATAATTTAATGCCAATCTTTATCTGTTATCAATCAGACAGAGGAAATGAAAATTATTCATTCCACGAATAGGAATCGAACCTACAAACCATACGCTTTACATCCAGACTTTGTGTTCCTACACCATGACTGCCATAACCAGAAGTTTTTATTATTCTTACAATTTTCCCTAAATCTATAAGACCTTTAATACAAAAGGGTTGACCTATAATAAAATATCGAAGGTTACGGGCCTGGTACGTCTTAAGTAGTTGGGACAAGTGTATTGAGGCGAAATAGTAACTTAATTAAATATAAGGACTAGGATACATGAAAATAGGCAAAGGTTATTTTTTAATGTTATAATTTGAGGTCGACCTACAGCAATGGGATAGCTTTAGACTGCAAACGCGATACAATATACGCTCGAGAAAATATTGAAAGAGAGAGAGAGAGAGATTGAAAAAGAGTTAAGCTGAAAAATTATGTTATAGTACAATTGATATTGTCCTGGTGCAATATTAGTTGGATCCATTTACTGGCACTCGAAAAAAAATAACAATCACTAAAAAAACCAACAGTTTTATTAGTTTTTTTGTTTAAATAAGACTTGTTATTTTTTTATTATTTTTTAAATAGAGGTTAATATTTTTGTTACCAAAAACAAGTGCCTTAGATCTCATTATGTGAATTAATAAAAATAAATTTAATTTACTGTATATTTTATTTTCTTTACACGTAAATATATACCTTATATAATATATACCACTTATTTCATTTAATTTTATTAAAAAAACTATTTTAAGTGCCGATTTGTTTTCGGGTATGTCACACAGCGCCACATACTTTAAGTAACTTTTCTTCACCACACTCCCGCCGGGTTAATTTAACTCGGAACAGTATACATAACGCAGCAGAATATCATACTGAGAAAAAAAAATTACAATATATACAAAATAAAAATATAAGAAAAATCAATATTATCCAGTGCATACAAAGCATTAAGGAAAACTCTCAAAGTTAAACTGTGATACACTAGTGTTATTTACGTGATAATTATAAGTAATACTTTGGTAATTTTCTTTTTATCAGAATAAGCCAAAAATTACTTACCTTAAAGATTTTGGTTATAATTTAAAAAAAACGGCTAAGCATAAGTCGGAGTCGCTCAACCAATTCCTTCAAATTTTTGAATTTACTAAAAAATCTCTTTATTTTGAGCTCTGAAATTATCTTCAGTATAAAATACATTTATCCAATTGATAAAATACCGCAAACACAAGATAATTCATTGTAATCGATTAATAAAAACATAATATTTTGATATAATCTGTATCTTTATTGATAAAACTAAGCAAACTTGGTAGGATTACGAGCAGGATTTCAACCATTTTAGTATGTCATTGCCATTAGCAAAATGCGGGCAATACTATTAGCTTTCAGTGCTTGCCTCGTATCAGCGTTAGCAGCCAACCATGATATTTACAATGGGTAAGTATTTTTGAGATTTTTTATGAATTCGAGGCTATCGTGGCGCAATGGTTGACTATTGTGGGTTCAATTTCCGATAGGGGAAAATAAGTGATTGTCGTTTCCACTCCCTCGTGAAGAAAAAAATATCTTCTGGAAATAGCTCTTCATAGAACTGTAAGCTATACCTGTAAGTATTATAGTAGTATTAATCTTAGTCTTTTTTGACGTTATTGCTTTGGATTTAAAATTCTTATATGATTATATTATAATTCATTTGAATTGTATCATAATTTAAGAATCCGTTGTAGTATAAACGCGACGGTTATCGATACGACCGACCTTGCTGTATTCAGAACACAATTTGGAGTAAAAAAATAAGTATCTTAAAATGATTAATTCCAGATATTCAGTTTTCGGCGTCCATTTACGGGACAGATCGGATCAAAGACTTCTCATGGAACTTCAGACAAAAATAAATATTGATATCTGGAATCACGGTGCCATAGAAGTAAGAGATGCTCTCGTGATGGTGTCACCGGAGAACAAACAAAAATTTGTGGATATTTTAAGTGAAAAAAACTTGAAGCACTATCTTCATCTTGCTGATGTTTCTAAGTGAGTATCGTAGCTTTATAACTTTTGTAAGTACAAAAAGCGCTTTCCACCGATTTCTTTAAGTTTTGGAAATTACATAACGAATTATAATATGGTTATTACTATTAGAGAGTTTACCTCAAAAAGAATATTTCATCTATAATATAGTAAAATAGAATGAGGCCGTCGTGGCACAGGAGCACAAGCTCATAACTGTAACGCCTATAACTGTAGGTTCGATTCTTGACACTCTGAAGACTGAATTATTATTTAGTAATATTTTCATTTCTTCGTTATGGTACCAAGGCGCGGCGGTTAGTTTTACCACTCAAGGCGCAATGCCTTAAAAATTGTGCGGAAAGTAGGGAACGGGATGTCTTAACACTAGGTTCCCTCCGCCTACCCTGCTTTATGCGGGATACATACGGGAACATGATCACGACTGACGTGATGCATTATAGTTTATAGCTTTACTCCATAATTTAGGTCAGTAGTTCCTATGAGTATCACGTTCAACTGTACAAACTCGTCACCTTATAATTTTAGTATAAAAGTAGTTTCTTACTAGAGAAGAGGCGTAAAACGAATGAGGTTTTTTTAAATCGTAGTTGAATATCTTAGTATAATGTCAGTTCTTGGTAAATTACAAATAACAAAATAAAAAACGATTTGATACCAAATAATATATTATACGCTACCATACCGCAGCTTGCCTTTGTCTTATGTTATGTGGTGCTCGTCGGTTTTGACGTCGACTTAGACAAATGTTAAATATATGAAATGTTTGTTTTCTCGATCTCAATACAAAAAGATTTTGAATTTTGTTCTGTTGTGTTCTTTTATTATGATCTTCAAAACGTACCAATTGAGAAATAATCACTTCGCCAATGTCACATTGTATGGAGGATACACGAAAAAAGTTATACGGAAAAAAAGAGATAATAAATATGAGATAATGTTACATAATAGGAGAACGCATGTCAAAAAGAGATCCAGTTAAAATAATTTTGATTTCATGTGTCATTTTTAGTATACGCGGATTTATAACAAGGTTACATTGGCCTTCAAAGTATGTAAAGATGCAGAAGATGGCTGAAAGTGTATAAAGATTACAAAATAAGTAATGAAAATAAATTAATCTAATAATGAGGCCGTCTTGGCGCAAGGGCACAGGCGTGTGACGATTGTGGATTCGATTTCCACTCGAGGGAATGAATTATTATTTGTTAATGTTTTAATTTTTTCGTTCTGGTACCAAGGCAAAAGTATATCGTTCAATTCTGTCACTCATCACGCAGTGCTTTGAAAATTCGGTGGAAATTAGAGAACGGAGTGCTTTAACACTAAGTTCCCTCTGCCTATCCTGCTACATGAAGGTGAGGTGTGAAGCTTTGTGTGTTTAAACAATGTACTCGTATTTATTTTTGAAATATTAAGGAAAAAGCCTAAATGCATGCATATTTATATGAATTATGATAAAATAATAATTTATTATTTAAATGCCCTCATAAAGGCAGATAATTTTAGGCAATTCACGATTAAACCGTGTTAACAGCTATTGATTACTGCAGATAAGATATAAACAATATGTAAAATAACAATAAAATATAAAACTTATTTTAATATTCTATATTCGCCTCATGTGGTATAGCATTGTGTGTGGTGATGTATAGTAACGTGGATGGGAATCCCTCTTATAAAAAGAGGTATCTTTCCACTGTGCTGGTTAGACTCTGTATAAACAGAGAATGGAGTACCATTGAAATTTCAGTTCAATTTGAAAAAATTGAATAATGATAAATTAGTCAAATGTTTTAAAATATATAAAAAATATATAAATTAAGATATACAAAAAAAATTGACTGGATTGTCTGATCTATTGAGTAACATTGAACTTAATTTTGGGTAAAAATAAATATATTTAAAACATATATAACTATTCCGTGCTTACTTATATAGAAAACAAAGATTTGAACGTAGCGAGACTCGAACCCGCGCCTCCTGGAAACCGACCTGGTCGGTTTGACTAAAGAAGTATTAAGTCAAGTCATAATTAAATTATATGAGGCCGGTCGTGGCGCAGCGGCACGAGGTGTGACTGCAAAACCGACTGGTTGTGGGTTCGATCCCCACTCGAGGAGATGAAATATTTACTTAAATTTATATTTCCATTTCTTCGCTCTGGTGTCGAGGTTAAGCGCGGCGTTGAGTTCTGCCACTCAACACGCAATGCCTCCAGAATCCGGCAGAAAGTGGGGAACGGAGTGTCTTAACACTAGGTTCCCTCTGCCTACCCTGC
>JAATLQ010012176.1:13721-31802 GCA_013421005.1 Heliconius erato x Heliconius himera
AAAAAAAATCTTTGTTTCTAATATTCGAATCTTTATTTCGAATACTCCAAAAAAAAATTCTTTTCAAGAAAAGTCCGGTCCATTTGGAGTTTCACATTTTAACTGGACCCGCTTATCGCTAAGCTCTGTCTTTCCAAGTACGTTTATCAAGACCTTTACAAACAAACGGGTACTTTATGGCACTTAATTCTCAGGTCGTGAGGAGCTGACAGCGTGATGATACGCTCATTCCAGGTCAGATTTACTGACCTCTTAATGCTTAATATTAGTTTGAAAAATTGGACGTTTTCTGGTGATATTTTAATCATTTTTAAGTGTGAATACCTTAAAAATGTTGAAAATAATTTCAATTAATTTAATTTTATTGTTACATTTTTTTATATTATTATGTGTTTATCTGCAAGCACGACAATTTTAGGTTTGATTTCCACTCGTTAAATATTTTTTTTGCATTTCGTGGTTCTAATACGAAACGCGGCGTTGTATTTTTCCACTCAATATGCAATGTCTCTAAAACTGGGCACAAAGCAAAAAATTATGTACTCGTATCATAGCACTAAATTATGTCTGCCCTACCCTGCTTTATGCGTGCTAAAGCGTGAATCTGCAAAAAAATATTGGTTAAAAAATTATTATATTAAAACAGAAATTATTTTGTTTTCAAATTTGTATTAGGATTACAAAGAAAATATCTTCAGGAGTCTCCATTAGATCAAGTCACAATAATTTCTTGTCAATCAATCAATGTCACGGTCCCGTCAAATTATTTATTTATTGATGTGATATACGAGTATAAAAGGGAGAACCATTAGGTTTCTTTAGTTCTTTGAGAAATTACATAGAAAATTTATGTTTCTGGCCATTTTGTGACAACATAACAGTTCATTATTTTAATGTAAGAACATGTAAATATTTAATATTTTTATTTCCTCGCTCTTGTAACAAAATAAAGCGCGGGGTTGTGTTCCGCTACTCCACACGCAATGCCTCTAGAATTGGGCGGAAAGTGATAAAAGTGAAGTTAAAAAAAAATTATTTTGTTTTGTAAAACACCTTAATCTCAGGAACTATCGTTTCAAATTAAAAGAACCGGACAAGCGCGAGTCGGGCTCGCCCACCGAGAGTTCCGTACAAAAATTGGAGGTCTCTAGCTTTTCTGAAATTCGGGTTTTGCTTAGAATGAGCCTATTAATCTGATGCCTCACTTGAACTAGCGGCCTTTATGTTAAATTTTGTCTCCATTTAAGGTTATACTTCTAGGTTAACCGGAAGTACCCTATTAATTTTGATTCCTTTTATAGTATCAAAATGCGCGTTTTTTTTACTATTTTAAGTTATTATTTTTTAGAAATATATAGAAATATATAGTTTTAGTTTTTTTCCAGAACTAGTACTACCTGTATCTACGGTAGGCTAGGCTAGCTATCAAATTTCTTATTTCTAAGTTGACCGAAAGTACCCTATTAATTTTGATATCCATTATAGTGTCGAAATACGCATTTTTTTGCTTTTGAATGTTTTTTAAGATTTAACCATAAATGTATATTTTTCATATTTTTTTCCTGAACTAGTACTACCTATAGATGCTAGCTGCCAAATTTCATAATTCTAAGTCAACCGGAAGTACTCTATTAAATTTGATTTCCTCTTAAAATGGTACTTAAGTCATGTACATAACGGAAATAAAAAAAAATTATAGACTACAAATATATCTTGTTAAATATGACCTCATTATTACAGAATGATATATACGTACCTAGACATTTCATAATCTTATAGTACTTTCTACCATTTCATAATGACTTGATCATAATCAATTTATCTTTTCTTACAGATCTCTCAAGGAATCAGATCTGGACTTACAACGTTGGCAGCTGAGTAGATCTAGTAGACTAGCACCATTTTCAGACTACCCGAGATATGCTGAGGTATATTATCTTCGTAGGTTACAAATTAAAAAAAAATATGTTTGGACTATTAAAGCGGCGGCTGTCAGGTTCATTCCCAATGCTGTGAGGTCCATTCAGGAGGAAATAAATTATTTTCTTTTCTCTAGTAAGAAGAGAAAGCGTGCGTTGAGTTTCAATACTTAACAAATAACATCTTGAAAATTAAGCGGTGCTTGAAGAATAGAGTGTTTTAACACTAGGTCCCCTCTGCCTAAAAAAATGTCGTTTAGTATTGATGGCTTGGATGATTTAAGACTGAAATATATATTTATTACTTTCTTTTTCTTTCTCCCATCATATCATCCCACACGCAGTGGCGTTGACTACCACTCGAGGAAATAAAATATTTAATATTTTTATTTCCTTACTCTGATAACGAGGTAAAGCGCGACGTAGACTTCGGCCACTCAACACGCAACATCTGTAGAATTCAGCTAAAGTACCCAGAACAGAAAAAAAAGAAAACATCTTATTTTTTCAAATATTCGTTTTATTACCCACTTTTTCATACCCACAAGATTTTGTCTAAATTAAATCATGTAATTCATTTTCAGGTTGATCAATACATGGAGAGACTCGCTAGTCAATATCCTAATTTGGTGACATTGGTGAACGCTGGCCCTAGTTTTGAGGGCAGACCTGTAAAATACTTGAAGGTATACATTTAAATAATATTCACTTTATATAGCACAACATTTTAAATCTGTTGTCCTACATCTTTAACAATATTTGTAAATTCGTCTCTCTCTGAAGAATATTTATAATATAATGTATTATAGTTCTTTTTCTTTTCTGGATAAGCACACTTTGGCATTAAGCTACGCCATGCACTATGTTTTTAATTGAAAAGTGAAGGAGAAAATGACAATCTTTTTATATCATACAGATCATATGTAAATATGAATAACATTTACTTCTGGGCCACACATAATAACAAATTATTTCATTTTCTTCTCTTTTGCAGATTTCTACGTCTAATTTCGCGGACACTAGCAAACCAGTTTATTACCTTGATGCAGCCATGCATGCAAGAGAATGGGTGACTGTGCCAGTAGCTCTCTACGTTATTCACCGTCTGGTGGAAGATCTCCGAGAAGAGGATAGAGATCTCTTAGAGAATATTGATTGGATAATCAATCCTATTGTTAATCCTGATGGATATGAATATTCACATACCGACGTAAGTGTGTTTTTTAACCCATCTGTACATATAATAGAACAGTAAAAATATTTTGTCTGTACCTACATTTAGTATTTTTGACTAATATAAAATACATAGAGGGTATCCCTCTATGTATTTTATATTAATAAAAAAAATTAGAAAGTTTTTTTTTATTTCTTTTTTGGATGTCTGTATGAAAACGCTTATCTCCGAAAGTACTGCACTGATTTACTTAAAACTTAGTTTGTTTTAACTCGGCAAAACATTTTATCAAAATCGGTTCATTAAAATAAAAATTATGGTCATTTGTTAGTCTGTAAATATATAGCGATCCATATTTATATTAAAAATTGGAAAGTAACTCTGTCTGTCAGTATGTCTCTGGCGCAATCATAGCCAAACCGCTGATCCCATTGTGATTCAATTTCATATAGAGATACTTGAGAGTCTTTGTATGAACATGATAGCTTTATTATTTTTAATATTAAGAATGTCCTTTAGTTACTTTTAGGCTAGTCGTGGCGCAAAGGTACAAAGTGTAACTGTAAACACGATTGGGTTCGATCCCCAGTCGAGGAAATTAAATATTTATTTGAATTTGTATTTCCATTTCTTCGCTCTGGTGTCTGGTGTCATAATCTATGTGCGGGATACGACGTGAAACTGATTTATTTTATTTGATTATTTACTTTTACTTAATTTTCTTTTATTTCTCTCATGTATTTTGAAACTCTCTTTTATTCTTTTTCGGTTTATTTTGAAAACTGAAAATATACAGAAATATATATTTTTTTTAATTTCACGCCTGCACATATAGCAGGGTAGGCAGAGGGATCTTTACCGAAGTGCCACTGAATTTTCAAGGCATTGCGTTTTGAGTAGCAGAGCTCAAGGCCACGTTTTGCTTTGTTATCAGAGCGAAGAAATGAAAATATTAATAAATAATAATTCATTCCTCTAGTGGGTATCGAACCCATAACTGTGGCGTGTAACTTTACAATTACACTTGTGTGACAACCTTCTTTATATATAGTCCTATATTAACTAAACGATAACCCACTAACTTTTAAAACAGGACCGACTGTGGCGCCGTACCAGATCGTACTATCCTGAAGTGAGCACGGAATGTTGGGGTGTAGACGCCAATCGTAATTTCGACGTCAATTTCAACACGATCGGTATATCTTCAGACCCTTGCTCCAACGTATATCCTGGGCCTAATGCCTTCTCGGAACCTGAAACAAGATACGTCAGAGATATAATTCAAGAAAACCGCAGCCGGATCCAAATATATCAAAATATTCACAGTTATGGTAACTACGTTCTTTTTGGCTATGGAAATGGAACGTTACCAGCAAATGCTGCAGAATTGCATCTAGTGGGGGCGGCGATGGGCGCTGCAATTGATGCGAAGAAATTAGACAAAGTTGGTTATTATTTGGTAGGAAACAGTAATTTGGCGTTGTATGGTTCTTCAGGCAGCGCACAGGATTGGGGTCAGGTATGCCTAAAATCTATTTCTATTAAATTAAATCATACTTAGACTGCTATTTTTTTATTTTCTTCAGATATGATTTACCAGAATATAATAAGCTTGAGAGTTACCTGTCCGGAACTCATCAATTTGGGTGCTTAGTAACTTTGGCCAGCCTTCGGTTCCGCCATTACGCACAAGAAATGACCAGTCTTCTTTCACTCTTTGCCTCGAACTCGACTTTGGATGACCGAGGAACAACGCAACCGACATTCTGTGGTGCCAGAGCCACAGCAAAAAGTTGTTAGACAAGTTGCGAGCGAGCGGTCTTTTCTCTCTCTCCTTTAGTGCTGCGTTCATGTGGTCCTTAGCTGACACCAGTGCTAAAGTATTTATTTCGGTACATGGGAGCGATCATGGCAGTAAGTTTTAACATGGCGAACGCCTTCAATCGAGTGTGGCATGGAGCGCTTCTTGCAAAACTTTCATCCTATGGGCTTCACGAGCACTTATGCAATTGGATCGCCAGCTTTTTCATTAGACGCAGCATCAAGGTCACTGATGACAATTTTTACTTGTAATACAAACCCGTGAAACCTGGTGTTCTCCAAGGCTGTGTGCTGTCCCCTTCGCTGTTTCTTCTTTATATCAATAACATGTTTACTTCAGCCGCGCAAATCCTTCTTGGAAAAAACATCACCCAGTGCCGAAATAAACTTGTGTCTTCTGTTAAGACATCCCTAGGAATGAAAGGAACTTGGTTCAGTCAACCCTAAGAAGATGCAAATTTGCGCGTAACTACTAAAAAATACCTTATTTGTCGTATCGCCAGTGCTCAGCCGTGCTCAGTATTAGTACATTGGACTTTAGCGTTTCGTGTGATTGCCAGTATCGTGATCACCGGGAAAGCAAGGCCGAGTTGGTTTCAAAGAAACTGGGAGTCCTCAACAGGATAGTATTTCACGCCAAAACATCGTTTGGCCCTATATAGGGCACAGGTTCGGCCTCATATAAAGTACTGTTCTCATCTCTGGGCGGGTACACCTCTGTATAAGCTTGACTCATTTGATCGCATACAATGTAGAGCCGTTCTGTGCGCGAACCACAACTGTGCGGTTTTGTAATAACTTCCTTCCACGTACCACGCAACTGTGGAATGACTACTTGTGGCAGTTTCTCCAGGTCGATATGACCTGGGTACCTTCAAAAAGCGCGCCTATCTCCATCTTAAAGGCCGGTGCGCTCATTTGTCTTATGTTTTTTCCATAATTTTTTTTTTAACTATGATAAATAAGCCCCAAATAAATTTATAACTATTACGGTCATTATAATTAAATAGTATCTTTCTAACTAAAAAATAAAATAAAATGAACTAATACATTGTTCCAGGTGGCCGGGGTACCACTCTCTTACACGCTAGAGCTTCCCGGATATGAGTACGATTTCCGCGTCCCCCCGCAGTATATCAATCAGATAAATGAAGAGACATGGGACGGCATAGCTGTAACGGCTCGAATTGCTAATTTACAATATCGAGCAAGAATCAATAACAATTAATATTCGAAATTAATATATAAAAGAAATAAAATTTAAAATCAATTATATTTTTTTTTATTTTATATGTCCACATTTTTCTACAAGGGGATTACTTCCAGAATCTATTACAAAGAAGTTTATCATTTCAGCCTAATGACACATTTATTATTTTAGCCTAATAATTTTAATGTTCTATAGATCTTTCTCAAATTTCTGCAAAAGTAAGACTTGCAGAACTCACATCAGCAGCTACCTTCAACAGACGAGTCTCTTCGGGTTCGTGGACACCAGTGGCGTCTTGGCGTCCTGATTGTATTGTGCAGGCAAATACACAATAGAATCAGAAATGAAGACATTCATAAAGTAGCAGGTATAAAATGGGAACTCAATATGATTTTTGTTTTATCGATATTCATTTTAAAATTTGCTATTTAGAAAACATCTATATCTTTAGGCATTGCGCTTAGAACTAAGCCAGTTACATTATTAGGAAAATAAACTTAAAAGATTTAAATGTATTGTATGTGTTTTAATTATAATGAATAAAATCTAAATTACTGTTAAATAATCTAAAAACAAATAAAAATTTTAAAATAGCGAAATTTGAACGTGGCATCTTGCAAGCCGTCTAACGGCTAACGCTTGCTGCGCCTCTTAAACGGTTACTAAAAGGCGCCTGTTCCTATTCTGCAGTGTAAATTTAAAATACTGGTTTAAAAAATCGGTAACCATGAAAAGCTATACGAGTAAATATTATTAGTTAGTAACACGCCCGCGAGCGAAGCCCGCTTACTACGCTATTGTATATTTAATCCATCAGACAAATCGATGTATTTTTGTTTTTATATGTGGCTACAGTTTGTATGTATTTGTAATGTATTTTATAAGTATGGTACAGCATACTTATAAATACTAATCGACCTACAAATGTGATCTCACCTTCGTCCGTCAATACGTATAAATATTACTGTATATCAATATTTAGATATATTATTTGATTTATGTTATTATATTATTTCGATTTTTTTGTGTTAAGACATTCCGTTCCCAATTTCATTAAACAATTTATTGAAATATTCTACCTTTTTTTTTATTTTAACTTAATTTGGATTACAATGTTAAAATAAGTTATATTTTTAGGTTACAATGGTTTAGATGTTTTATCTACCTGTTTTGATAAAATTATACAAAGATACGATGTATTAGATTACGATACTCAATGTAATCGCATATAGTACGTTAGTATGCCGTTGGTTAGCAAAATGCGGGCACTTCTATTAATTTTTAGTTCAGGTCTTCTATCAGCCTTAGCTGCAAATCATGAAATTTACAACGGGTACGTGTTTTTTAAACTATTATTTTTAGCTTTACAATGTATCCTGCATATAAGAACGTAGGCAAAGAGATCTTGGGTACCTCGTTTTAAGCCACTCCACCCTAGTTGTCCTATCCCTCCGTTCCCACTAAGATACTTCCATTCCCCACTTTCCGTTGAATTTTGAAGGTATTGCGTGTTGAGTAGCAGAAATCAACACCGCGTTTTGCCTAACGCTTTGTACATTAAACGTACGTTATGTATGTGTTTTTAAATAATTTATATAGTGGCTAAGTGGCACTGCGTCTGACTCTAACCGCGACGGTTGTATGTTTTGATTATTATATGGGGGAATGAATTAGTTCGATTTCGTCGTTCTAGTAAGAAAACAAAGCGCCGCGCTAACTTCCGCCAATCAAAATGCAATGTCTCGAAAATTTGTCGAAAAGTGGGGAACGGAGTGTGTTTACACTTGGTTCCCTTTGTCTTTCCTATTCCTATATAGGGCGGTGTGGGGTACGTATCGTAAAGTGTCGGCTGCGAGTCTTTTTAGTTACACCTAATAATGCTTTGATTTGCCACGCAGCTCCACACTTTTCGGAGTTAGAATTAAATAATGAACTATTATTCTCTTATCTTGGTTTTCTCTACCTGGTCTGTATAATTCAAGACGCGTGTGACGTATAAAAAAATAATAAGTACAAGATGGAGAAGTACGTAGATGATTCCAAATGTTCTTGTTATCTGAGTGGTTTTAAATCTAACTCAAAATTATTGGTGATATATTTAAAAAAATCTTCAACTACAACACTGTACTGTGTTTAACTGATTTCTATTTGGAGAAAGTAATAATTTTGCTTGATAAATCTGAAAGTTGGTCAGTGTGTGAGGAACGGACTGTCATAAAACTAGGTTTCATCAGTATAACCTGCTATGCAGGAAAAAAAGAAGCGTGAAGCTGCTTAAATTAAACTGTTTCTCCACAGATATTCAGTATTTTCCGTCCATTTACGGGATTCATCTGATCAAAGACTGCTACTGGATCTTCAGACGAAACTAAATCTTGATATTTGGAGTCATGGCGCTGTAAACGTCAGGGATGCCCACGTAATGGTGTCTCCGGGGAAGAAACAAATATTTTTAGATATCTTAAGAGAAAAGAATGCCAAGTACAAACTTTATCTCGCTGATGTTGCAAAGTAAGTGAAGTTTTATTATTTTAATAGTTGTGAAGCACCGTCATAATGTTTATCTGTAAATATCCAGTTATGGGAATGAAATATTTTCATAATCTCCCTCAGCTCTGGTAGCAAGACAAAGCACGGCGTTGAGTCCGGCCACTCAACAAGCAATTTCTCAAACTCGTGTGGAAAGCGGTAAACAGAGTGTCTTAACACTTCATTCTATGCGTGAAAAAAACGTGAAGCTGCTTGTTTATATCTATACTAATATAATAAAGCAGAAGTTGTTTTGTTTATTTGCTTAAACGCTAAGATATCTGAAGCTACTGGTCAGATTTTCTTTTTTTCTTGTTTTGTATGAAAACTGCACTTTCCAGGAGTGCAAGACATAAAATAACGTAAAATAATTATAAGTGATATGCGGGCGAAGCCGCGAATGGGCCGCTAGTAAGAAATAAATAAATTTATAGTACATATGTATGTATGTGTGATAATATAATAATTAACTGTTTAGGTACTATAATATGGATATCTCCAGACACCTAAAGATTAGGCCACATTGTTGTCAATTAAGATATATATATATATATATATATATATATATATATATATATATATATATATATATATTATGCACATCAGTATACAGATAATACTGTAGACAATAATGTAGAAGACTAGCTGTTACGTACATAAATATTTATTTGTGGTTTCCCCCCGCCTAATGGAAACGACTAGAGTTGCGTATGATATATGATTTTTTTAAAATGCCCGTGAGTAACTGCTTGCAGGTATACATATTGCACCGATACGACTAACGTACTTATTCAGAAAATGTATAAAAATTGGAACAAAACGGAATTTGAACCCGCGCCTCTTTGGAAACCGTCCAAGCGCTCTGACCAAATAAGCTATACGTTCTCATTGTGCTACGGCCAAATTTTTATACGCTTGTAATTAGCTTCATGCTGTATTCCATACACAGCAGGATAGGCAGAGATAACCTAGTGTTAATACACTCCGTTCCCCCCATTTCGCCGAATTCTGGAGTCATTGCTTGTTGAATGGCGGAATTCAAAGCCCCGATTGACTCTACACCAGAGCGAACAAATGGAAATATATCGAGGGGAATTCATTTTTTTCTTATATAGGCAGCAGCGTCAAGCATCATAAAATCTGATATTGATTGTATCATTATCGATAACAACAACATTGGTACAACACTGTTTGTAGCTTTTTTATTGAACCTGCTGAAACTTATTTTTTTTAATGTATAGAATGTTAAAATAATAATGTTTTTAGAACACTAAAGTAATTTAGATTAATAAATAAATAATTGCGTAGTTCAAGCCGTATATTAAAACTTAACTTAACTTTTCTTAAAGATCTCTCAAGGAATCAGATTCGGACTTAAGACGTTGGCAACTGAGCAGATCTAGTAGATTATTACCATTTTCAAACTACCCGAGATTTGCTGAAGTAAGTACCGGCACTGTCATTTTCTTACATAAATATTTTGAATTTTCAATTTAAACTATGAAAGAACATGAATGTATATTTATAATAAACATTTCAAAGTATATTTTCCTATATCACCTATTTATATTATTTTTGCCCAAATATTCCTAATTTTTTAGTTAATAAATTTTACATGCATTTTATTTATAGGTTGACCAATACCTGGAAAGAATAGCCAAAGAGTATCCCAATCTGGTAACATTAGTTAACGCTGGACCGAGTTTTGAAGGAAGACCTGTTAAATACTTAAAGGTATAATACTTAAAAAATATGATGTATTTCATATACATAAGATAAGATTAACCTGTTTAATTGAGTCTAAACACAGTATCTGTGATTTTGAACTACACTCAAAGTAAATATCTTATGCGCAAGAACGAGGAATCTCTATTATTAATTAATTAAAATAGCATTGGTTCCTATGCATAACACGTAGATAACCAAGGCTTTATTCTTTTCTTAATTTTTTTTTATTTTTCTTCTCCAGATATCTACGTCTAATTTCGCAGACACTAGTAAACCAATTTATTACCTGGATGCGGCCACTCACGCTAGAGAATGGGTAACTGTACCAGTAGCTCTCTATGTAATTCACCGCTTAGTGGAAGATTTAAGAGAAGAGGATAGAGATCTTTTAGAGAATATTGATTGGATCGTCCATCCTCTTGTCAATCCTGATGGTTATGAATATACACATAGCGATGTAAGTACTTGTACGCATTTAAAAAAAAAAAAATCAGCTTCACACTGTATCCCGCACATAGGAGGGTAGGCAGAGGGAACCTAGTGTTAAGACATTCCGTTCCCCACTGAAATATAAATGTAAATAAATATATTATTTCCTCGAGTGGGGATCGAACCAAACACTTTGTGCCCCTGCGCCACGACTGGCCTCAAATTATATTTATTTAATTTGTCTAGGTGTGGCTAAAATAGTAGTAAAAAAACTTAAAAATTAAGTAGATTATTATAAAATCATCAGTAAAAAATATATTTTATATATTCTTCTATATCGGATATTTATTCTCGTAATTTTCAGTCTCATCTGACGTGTCGCTTATATCGTGAAATCAATGAATCGTTTCGTAATATCATTATACTTCCACGCATAGGTAGTGGCAACTTTAATTTTCACTTTTAAGAAGTAGAACATAAAGATAAAATATTGTTAGAAATCGGAAGCGGTTATAGTTTTTAAAAAAACACGATAAAAACACATATCGTCTATATGTTACTAAACCATTTGGAAAGGGATACTACGTAATTGCAATAAGTGACATGTATCACCTATTAACAATACTTCACACTATATTCCTTCCAAAAGGGGCCGTTGCCGACAAGCAATAGCCCTCGATTGAGACACTTCCACTGCTTTTATCATCTTTTTCACCTAAATCTACCCTCTTTTACACGAGTACGCTAACAATATTAAGAATTAAATATGTGACGTTGGTATATAAGAGGGTATAAGAGGCCGGTTGGCAAAAAACAGTATAAATTCACGCCAAGCAAGAGAAGTACTGTGCTTGGTTGGAGGACGTCACACCTACACTATACAAAAAACACACACAAATATTCAAAGATCAGCTTAGACCTCGTGGACAATTTTTAATTTAAATTTTCACTTTATACCACAGAACCGTTTATGGCGACGCACCAGATCATACAATCCAGAAGTAAGCACTCAATGCTGGGGTGTAGACGCCAATCGAAATTTCGACATTGACTTTAACACTATAGGCGTATCTTCAAATCCTTGCTCCGACATCTATCCTGGAACTCATGCCTTCTCTGAACCAGAGACTGGATACGTTAGAGATATTATTCAAGAGAACCTTGGTCGAATGGAAGTTTATCAAAATGTTCACAGTTATGGAAACTACGTTCTCTTTGCTTATGGAAATGGATCGTTACCAGAAAATGCTGCTGAGTTGCACGTAGTGGGGGCGGCGATGGGAGCTGCAATGGACGCGAAGAAATTGGACAAAGCTGATTATTATTATGTTGGAAACAGCAATCTAGCATTGTATGGTGATTCAGGCAGCGCTCAAGACTATGGCCAGGTAAAATGAATGATATTTCTTGAAATTACCCTGTATATATTGATTAATCTATATTTTCCCTTATATATGAATGTGCACACAACAACGTTACAAACGTTTTAAAATATGATGATGTAGTGGGTACAGAGAAAAATTTCACTTTTTTACGGAATTCTATGTTAAGTATATATATTTTAATTATTTATAGCTACCAAAATAATATACTTTTATTTTGGTATTTTAAATCTTCTCGTTTCTAATATATTTCGTGGGTAGAGCACATGATAGCTTATTTATTTTTTTATTTCACCTAATATTTCGTTTTTTGCTAACCAAGATTAAATATCGATTTTTACATAAAGTCCTCACAAGTATTCCACAATAGGCACTATGATCATTTTAAAATAAAATCACAGTATAAAATGAATAGTCCGTAATGGTATAGAGGCCTAACGTCTAACTGTAACCTCGAAGATTGTGGGTTCAATTCCCTCCATGGGGGTATGTGCTATGTACATTTCTTTGCTAAAAAAATAAATAAATATTTTTTACAGGCCGTCGGAATACCACTCACTTACACGCCAGAGCTACCCGGATACGAGTACGACTTCCGCGTCCCCCCACAATACATACAACAAATAAACGAAGAGGTGTGGGAAGGCTTCGCTGTGACAGCACGTATCGCCAGTTTGAAATATAGGGCGAGATTTAATAGGAATAATCATTAATATTAATATATTATATATGTTTAAAAATATAAACTTATATTATTATTATTTTTTATTATTTAAAAAAAATATTGCGTGAAAATATATCTTACTTTATTTTATAATTGCTTATTAAATTAGATTATACTAAGTAAATAATATACATATGGTTTTTGAACTAACTAGAAAAATGGTTTTTTGTACCAAGTGCTAAGTCTTTGAGAATATGCTCGGAGCTATAAATGATGTGAGCATGAATTACAGTAATTTAAAATTAACCTCTGAAGAGTTGTACATTTTTAAGAAAAGTATAAAAAAATGAATTATTCTTTAAAGTTAATTTACTCAGGTCCTATCATCATCATATCATCGATGATGATTTAATGATAACATAATATTGTATTATCATCTAATCTATGTTGGTAGCTGCCAACGATACGATTGACGACGATTACGAATTATTATAAGTTGATATGGGTATAGTAAGTAATATAACAGTAAAGCCTATACTATTGAACCATCTGAGATGGCATTTTTTTAAGTTAATTATTTATATAAATTGGTTGTATCTTTTATTTCCAAAACAATTTTTTTTGCTGTACTTAGAGTGTATAAGAGCAAAGTAAAGTAATATAAGTAAGTACACATAAAAGTAGCAAAACATAAACACGGACGAAGCCGCGGACATGTTGCTAGTATAAATACCAATATATTTATATTAATACACCAATCACGTTCATATAACGAATGAACAGACAGGTGTCAGGTGCAAGCGGCGCGTGCGCAGCTCGACTCCTAAATGCGACGTTGCCGTTCTTCACGGTTAGATGTTTAAGCGTTGACAACATTTGTTATTATAATACATAATATGAGCTTTCTAATTAGATACTTTAATGCATTTTAAGACCATTCTCTCTCTCTCTCTCTCTCTCATGTTTTTATTGCGAAAACAAAAAGTATTAAACAATAATTATAGCATATAAATAAACTATTAATAAAATTAAATTATTTTTTTAAAGTGCCTAAATATTTACTTTGATAGGTTGATAATATAATATTCTTATGACAGTCACGCGTTGATTGTGGGTTTATACCCACAATGTATTTAACTATGTAAATAAACAGCACGAAGTTAAGTTTCATTTCCGAACACGCTATCTATGACAGAAAATAAACAAAATATTTTAATAAAATTATAGATGAAACAAACTATAAACTATAAATCCAGTATAACAATTTTCTATAATCATTTAGCTATACATTTTACACCTGTGTTATTTACTCTGTAGCACCGCGCGTTGCCGCTCTGTGACCACATAATGTCAAACCGGTTAGCCAAGTCGAGTAACACTCAAAGTGACACAGTGCCTCTATTAAGACCATTTCTTTAGAAAATTCATTATAAATACTGTGTTTTTTGTGTATATCGTTATTAAATATAATTGTTGGTTCGAGATTTTTTAATATTAGCTATAATTATATAGCATTCTAAGAGTATTTCAGTGTTTTGATTGAATGAAATTGTGATTTCTTTATTTTGAGTGCGTATGCGCATGCGCATGTGATGTTTTATAGTGCATTATAAAACTATTGTAAAGAAGATACGTAAACGGCAGAGCTGAATTGGATCAAAATTGTTTATTTAGAGGATTTTTCTTCAAAAATTTAATCATGTTTCTCTCATATGATGTTATTGCGACGTTTGGAGTATCAGCGGTAAGTTTTTAGTTTATAAAGATATACAAATACTCATAGCATTTAGGTCAAGGCTTTAAATGTATTTGAAGTCATCCTATAATTAGAATATGGGTTCAAATACCGCTCAAGATAATATAATAGGGTGTTGAGTTCTGCGATTGATTTGTTTGGCTAGCAGGTAGAGTACGGAGAGATTTATATTTTTTTTATAGAGTTCTATCATATAAAGAAAAAAAAAAGATAATCTCAGATACAATGTAAAGGTTAGCATAATTAAATATGTAATTAGATAAGTGGTTGTGTCACATTTAAAATGTGTTTATTTGTTTTATTTAGATATTTCTGTTATATTATTGATATAACCGCATTAATAGATACTGCTAATGACGCATCTCAATAAGAGCGTTGTATCGCAGCGGTAGAGCATCTGACTATAAACATGACGGCTATGGGTTCGATTCCCACTCGTGGGAGAATGAGTTATTTTAATTTAAAGCTTTGGGAACAAGACAAGGCGCAGCGATATATTTTGCCATGCAATGTTTGGAGTATTAGGCGGTGCGAGGGGGATGGTGTACTTCAACACCAGGTTCCCTCTGCCTACCTTTTATACTACCTATATTATGTGGGCTAAGAAAAAAATAACCAAAAAATTTGTGATATGTTGCCATATAAAAGTACACAATTAACATACATTGATGACTCGTATATAAAATCTTGCTCTCATTTGCCTCTACATTTTATCTTAATTGTAAAGATTTTTTATTCTTTTTTGTATCTATCATATAGGATAGGCAGAGAGAATCTAGTACTAAGACAGTCAATTTTCAGTTTTCGTGGTGACTCAACGCTGTATTTTGTTTCCTTACTAGAATAAAAATATAAAAATAATTAATTCTCCCGACTAGAAATCGAACCCACAACCGTCACGGATCTGTATCCGTCAGACTGTTCTGACGCTGTGTCGCTGAACCATGATGACCTCAATACAAAATAGTTATAGCACAAAAATAAAATGAAATCTTAATATATCAGCTTTACACTGTATTCCGCACACAGCAGGGTAGGCAGAGGGTACCTAGAGTTAGGACACTCCGTTACCCACTTTCCGTCAAATTCTAGAGGTATTGATTGTTGAGAGGTGAAATTCAATGCCGTGATTTTGTCTCACCACTAGAGCGAAGAAATGGAAATATAAATTTAAACATATATTTCATTTCCTCGAGTGGGGATTAAACCCACAACCAGTTACGTTTACAATCACAATTTGTGCCACTGCACCACAAATGACCTTAAATCTTAGTAATATATACAAAAATATATACATATTTCTATATATATAAATATATATTTTACAGCTAGTGTCGTTCTTCGTATCAATCACACTACTTCTGGCAGTAGCATCGAGAAGGGGGATGCTAAGGACTCCAAGCTCGGAACCTTTGATGCCGATAAAGGAGAAGATTGAAATCCAACCTACCGCACCCGAAATGACTCCTTTAGCTAATAGCAGATAGATGTATTTAATTTTAAATATAATAAACAAAATATAGTCAGTTGCTTAATAGAGATATATAATATGTAAGCATTTTAAAATCTGAAAGATATTCGATATCACTAACCAATTAGTGAGTACTTTTACGTTTTTTCCCATAAAGCAAGGCAGGTAGAGAAAACTCAGTGTTAAGACTCTATTCTGCACTTTCAGCCCTAATTCAAATCAGTAATGATAATATTAAATATTTAATTTTCTTGAATAGTAGTCGAACCAACAACCGTCGCTTTTACAGTTGCACACTTGTTTGTGCCTCTATGCCACGATTTGGCCACCACATTATATCATATTAATTGATTTTTAAATGATTTATTATGAAATTTTGTGCAAAATTTCAAAATATCGAATATCCATATTAATAAATTATTAATTTTTATTAACAATAAAAAAACCTAGGTATTATAGATTTTAGTTGCTTAAAACTTTAAAATAACAATATACAATAAGATATATAATTAACTTTTTCTAATATTATTTATACGGATCTAAAAATACGATATTTTTAATGTATAACAAGTATTATGTGAATAAAATGTATTTAATACAATTATTTAGTGTGTTATTTTGTCACTTACTTTATTTTTTAATATATAAAATTTATAAAAAAGGGAAAATACCCGAAAGGAGCATACCCGACAACCTGCGTACGAAAGGGAATCTAGTATTAAGACATTTCGATCCCCACTTTCCTCTTAATTTTGAGTGGTGGAACTCAACGCCGCGCATGTCTTGCTAGTGCAAGAAAATTAAAATAAATAATTCCACTCACTGTAGATTTGTATAATATTTGTATAAAAAGAAATAGACACATAAAGAGGCCGTAGTGGCCCAGGGACACAAAGGTGTAACTGTAACGTCGCGGTTGTGGGTTCGATCACCACTCAAGGGAATTTATTATTATCTCTATATATAAATAAGACAGTAAAAATATTTTGTCGGTACATTTAGAAATTTTGAATGAAATGGATAGAGGGACACTTAAAAAGAATAATAGAAAGCAAAAAGATTTTTTTTAATTTCTTGTCTGTTTGTCTGTCTGTCTGTCTGTCAACATATTTTTGTCCGCATTTTTCTCTGAAAGTACTGAACCGATTTACTTGAAAATTTCACCAATTGCTTTGTTTTAACTCAACTTGAGTACTCAAGTTTAGTTCATCAAAATCGGTTCATTAAAAAAAGTTATCGTCATTTGAATGAACTCAAGGCATTACTTTGCCTGCGAATATTATATAGCAATCGCGCTGGTATGACCCTGGCTAAAGAATGACATTCGAAACGTCTGGTTTATATGATTGTTGATAAAAATATATATTTTTGAAGCACTATTATATAGTATTTTATACAATAAAGTAAGCAAAGTTGAATTGTTAGTGGAGATTACCTTCATAAATCATAACAGTTAAGTTTAAGTCGTAATTAATTCAACCGGCCGGTCGTCGCGCAGCAATACAAGGTGTGACTGCAAAACCGACTGGTTGTGGGTTCGATCCCCACTCGAGGAGATGAAATATTTACTTAAATTTATATTTCCATTTCTTCGCTCTGGTGTCGAGGCTAAGCGCGGCGTTGAGTTCTGCCACTCAACACGCAATGCCTCCAGAATTCGGCAGAAAGTGGGGAACGGAGTGTCTTAACACTAGGTTCCCTCTGCCTACTATTTTAATTCAACACAGAGATAAAGAACGATCTTGAAAGAAATATCAAATAAATACAAAGATATTTTGGTTGGTTCGTTCATATAATATATGTAACTAATTTAAAAACTGTACAGGAGTTAATATGCAATTAATACAGTTATTTTACAAAGAATATTATGAATCCTACAACCTAAATTAAATTATTCACTGACATCAGCACATTTAACAGAGTTTTAGAATTATGATGAGACGTATATTATATAGGTAAAAAGAACATAAAGTTACAAAAATATATACGTGTAATAAA
>JAATLQ010012176.1:31902-47878 GCA_013421005.1 Heliconius erato x Heliconius himera
CGGCAGAAAGTGAGGAACAGAGTGTCTTAACATTAGGTTCCCTCTATTTACCCTGTTGAGTAAATAGAGGGAACCTAGTGATTGTAATCTGTTTTTTTTTTATTTTAATTTTTAAATAGACACAAACAAATGACAACACTGAATAAAGCCTCATTTTCATATAAATTAAGTAAAGTTGAAACAATTAGTATCACAAACGGATTAATTTACTAATTATGCTAATTTAATATGAGAGTTGTTGTTATATGAGTTTTTGTATGGAGAAGCTTTTGTTTTACTTTGTTCGAAAATGGTTTTTACTTAATATGTCAGCTTCACGCTGTATCCCGCATTCAGCAGGGTAGGCAGAGGGAACCTTGTGTTAAGACACTCCGTTCCCCACTTTCTGCCGAATTCTGGAGGCATTGCGTGTTGAGTGGCAGAACTTAACCTCGACACCAGAGCGAAGAAATGGAAATATATATTTAAGTATATATTTTATCTCCTCGAGTGGGGATCGGACCCACAACCAGTCGGTTTTACAGTCACACCTAGTGCCGCTGCGCCACGACTGGCCTGGGTATGGTTTTACTTACATATTTATATTGTGTTTTTTTAGCGTCACGCAGTTTACTGTGCCACGACTGGCCTCAATTGGCCTCGACTAGCTTCATGTATAGCACTAGGTTCAACATAATAATGTTGAACCTAAAAAAAATATACAAAATAACATATTTTTATATATAATATGTATACCAACTTTAAAAATATTATAAACACAAACTTAAATAACAACTATAAAGAGGAATATACTATGTTAATCAAATGATAATAAAAACGAAGAAAAAATAAAAAAACGAAAATATCGACATTTATCTACTATGAACTGAGGCCAGACGTGGCGCAGTGGCACGAGGTGTGACTGTAAAACCGACTGATTATGGAAACGATCCCCACTGGAGGAGATGAAATATTTACTTTAATGTATATTTCCATTTCTTCGTTCTGGTGTCGAGGTTAAGTGCGGCGTTGAGTTCTGCCACTCAACACGCAATGCCTCCAGAATTCGGCACAAAGCGGGGAACGGAGTGTCTTTACATTAGGTTCCCTTTGTCTATCCTGCTGTGTGCGAGATACAGCGTGAAGCTGATTTTTTTTTTACTATTTAAGTTCCGTTATTTATGAAGTCTGAGTAATAGCACCCATAATCATCACCATATCTAAATAACTTGATAGCATACAACTGGCCTTCTATATGTCCCTATAATTTTATTTGCATTTAACTATAAAAGATTTCATCGTACAAAAGATTCCATAGGTGGAGAGTATACTCTTTCAAAAAAGTCGGTTCACAAATGACGGAGAAGTGAGAGAGATAAGTAAAAAATATAGTGGTCGAATATGGAAAGGTCTTCTTTTTTAATGTCGGTTGCTAAGAGACAGAAGCGATACAGCGTCGGACAGTAAGCGCGACGGTTGTGAATACGATTATCATTAGGGATAAATAGACAGTTACATTTTATCGCTGTAGAAATAAGTCTAAGCGCAGTGTTGAGTTCCGCCACTCAATACGCAATGTCGCAATGTCGCGGGATACAGCGTGGAAACTGAACATTTTAGTATTGCTTGTACAGAGCTTCACGCACTATCTCGCACATAACAGAGTAAACAGAGGGAATCTAGTGTTAAGACACTCCGTTCTCCACTTTCCGCTTTGCCTTGTTACCATAGGGAAGAAATGAAAATATTAATAAATTATAATTAATTTACCCCAACGAGAATTGAACCCCCAACCGTCACGTTTACAATCAAACGCGTGTGTCACAACGTAATTAATAATAATATAACCTCTTGCCTCTTGGTAATTAATAATAATATTACGTATTATGCAATTAATTTAAGCAGTAGCGTGAATACAATGCCGTTTAGTTAATGTAGCGACGTCCGCATTTTATTACCATACCAGTGTTTATTGTTTTGTTTTAATTGCTGTAATATACTGATGTTGTTTTTTAACATTTATTAAACAAAACAGCATATTCAGTTTTCAGTAGATAAAGATCGTTGAGATGATTTTGAATATCACCTGAATGTAAACACGGCGGTTCTGGGTTCGATTTTCACGCATAAGGATTAATTATTTTCATTTTGGTCGGTTTGATAAAGTGCGGAGTTGGGTTACGCCATTCACAATGCCTAAAGAAATGGGCCAGTTTGTGGGGAAAGGAGTGTCTTAGCCGCTAAGTTCCTTTTGTCTGCAATATGCGTGGCAAATATAACGCAAAATATTAATAAATACTTTTCAAAATCATTGCTTTTATATTTTTTTTACATACCCGTACTTTCAGGTTCCCTTTATTTTCTAATTACACCAAAAAATATAATAAAAAAACATATTTTTCTTAAGTAAAACAGAATTTTGCCCAATCACCCACCATTCATTCAGATCAATATGGACAGCAACCATTCATTAAAACGTGTCTTATCATCTCATTCGTTAGTTAGCTTTGAAAGCTTGATTACAGTCTGCGAGCTTTAAAAGCAACTTTGAATATTCTGCTTTTAGTTCAATCGATTTTGAGAATTGAGTTCTTGTAATTATATTTTGTTTTTAGCTTCACGTTGTATCCCGCACATAGGCAGAGAAAACCTGGGAACCTAGTTTTAAGACACTCCGTTCCCATTAGGACACTCCCGTTCTTTACTTTCTGCCAAGTTCTCAACTGCGTTGCAACTCAAGACAGCGACAAATTTTAAAACTATTATGCAAAATTTAGGTCAAGTCTAAGCGCCTGAAATTAAACTGAAGCAATTTTATGGATATTGGTCTTATCTATCTTTAATCTGTCAGGCGTCTTTTTTTTAGTTTTTTTGCGCTTCTGCGCCATAAATGGCCTCATATTTAAACTTATTACAATGTAATATAAATAAATTATTTTTAGGCAAGTTATGGCGCAGGGGCCCAAGCGGGCGTCTATAAACCCAAGAAGTTGAGAGTTCGATTCGAGCCAATTAAATATTTAATATTATTGTTCCCTTGCTCTGATAACGATACAAAGCCCGGTGTTAAGTTCCATCATTCAACACGCAATGTATCCAAAAAGTGAACGTAAGTGAGGAACGAAATTGTTTTAATAGGAATAGTGTATTCCAACACTAGGTTTCCAGGTCCCCTCTACTTAAAAAATAAATTAGCTTCACGCTGTATCCCGCACATAGCAAGGTAGGCAGAGGGAACCTAGTGTTAAGACACTCCGTTCCCCACTTTCTGCCGAATTCTGGAGGCATTGCGTGTTGAGTGGCAGAGCTCAACGCCGCGCTTTGCCTCGACACCAGAGCGAAGAAATGGAAGTAAAAATTTAAATAAATATTTCATCTCCTCGAGTGCGGATCGAACTCACACCCAGTCGTTTTTACAGTCACACTTTGTGCCCCTACGCCACGACTGGCCTCAGTTGTTTTTGTGTCTCTAACTGTTTGATTTTAAACACGACGTTTCTGAGTTCAATTCCACATTGGGATGCTATGCCGCTATGCTACAATGACTCCATACAATATATTAAGAATAAATCCTTTTTTTTATACCTCTTGTTATTTCAAATCTAAAATCGAAGCCACATTTTAGCATTAACCTCACGTCTTCCATACATAATTGTGCAAACAGTCACTAAAAGTACATACATACATCACATGCTAAGCACCCACTTTTTCTCCCTTTTCAGTTCACGAGATATACAATAAAACAGAAAAGGACAAACACACACAACCAAATAATCACACGCTCAATTCACCCAGCGACGCTCTATAAATTTTAATTACGACCGTATCCACAATTATTTACAGAACACAGATCTAGAGCCATTACCTGTTGATTGTTTCGAATTGAACGCTTTTATTAGACGGTTAAAAGGCCTGACCGATGTTTTTGCTTCTATTTGGAGTGTTGTGGGGAGATTTCGTTTTTTTTATTGTGTTTTTGAAGGGTTCCGTACCTGAATAGAAAAGGCAACCTTTATAATATCATGCTATTCGTCTGTCTGTTCATATGTAAGATCATTTATCTCGGGATCAGCAGGAGGTATCACACTAAAATTAATATAAAATAGTCAGGTTTACGGTTCTTTGGAGCACATAAAAAATAAGCTACGATACCAACGTTTTTCTGCATCGTTGTAGATTGTCAACATTTTTCGGTTAAAAAATTGTACGGAACCTTCTTTAAGCGAGATCAACTCGCACTTGTTTTTTTGTGAACGTTAGAAAAGTGAGGAGATACGATAAGAATTTATTGTCGTTTGACGTTTATTTCTTTTTTGTTATTTGAGAAACATTATATTTATTTATTATGACCAACAATGTATCAAATTCCCGAATATGCTGTTTATGTAATCAATAGAAAGCTTTTATTAGACAGTTATTAAGACACTTCAACAAAAAAAACATAGATATTATTTTTGAGGCCAGTCGTGGCGCAGTGGCACGAGGTGTGACTGTAAAACCGACTGGTTGTGGGTTCGACTCCTACTCGAGGAGATGAAATATTTTCTTAAATTTATATTTCCATTTCTTCGCTCTGGTGTTGAGGTTAAGCGCGGCGTTGAGTTCTGCTACTCAACAAGCAATGCCTCCAGTTCGAAAGTGGGGAACGGAGTGTCTTAACACTGGGTTCCCTCTGCCTCCCCTGCAGTGTGCGGGATACAGCGTGAAGCTGATATTACTTTTATTTAAAATAGAATTTGTAAAGAAACCTATGGTTTTGGACCACTCAAGACCACTCAAACTTTTTATAAGTTTCCAAAAACGGTACAGTTTTAGGTTGCACAAGAGTCTCTTATGCAACCTAAAACTATACCTCCTAATAAGAGATTAATTTCAATTTTGATTATGGCGTTCCGAGCGTACACCAACACACCTTATCAATCCATGTCAAATCGAATCTCATTTCGGCTATGAAATATCTATTCGTGGGTTTTACAAGGATTTATAGGGTATTAAGTGAGTTAAACAAAGTTAGCTATTAGAAGTGGATTTATGTTTCGGTAAAATGTGTTCTTCCTTTTGTTACTATGTTATAGAATGTACGTAACTGATTTTGACTGATTTCTAATGATTGTATCATTATAAAACTTGGCAGTGGTGATAAATACAATAAAATGATATTATTGAGCTGGTCTGATGATGGAGTCAGGATCTAAATAATGGACCCCTTCAAAGGTTACTAGTAAACCTCTCTCGTTAAAGTATCTATAATTTACAGCTACGAGGACATTCTATAGAGCTTGTACCACGTGTGAAGAAATGTGATGTTTTATGTTTTTTAAAGAATCTTTGAGATATTCTTTATATTTTCTTAGCTTCACGATGTATCCCGCACAAAGCAGGGTAGAGGGAACCTGGGAACCTAGTGTCTCCGTTCCCATTACAATACTTTTGTTCCCCACTTTCCATTCAATATTTGCCTTTCACCTCGACACCAGAGCTTTAGAATGAAAATATTAAATATTTGTTTACCTCGAGTGACAATCGAACCTATAACCTATCACGTCCACTGACCTGGCCAAATAAATATTTCACATGTTGACATATTTGTTATCATTTATTTATGCAATATTTTTTTATCAACCTATCTATTAATCAATCTACCAAGGCCCTTTGGCCTAGCTCTGGCCTCCAAGATTCTGACCCTATTAAAATTTGTGGACGTGTACGTAATTAAAATTTATTGAGCGCCCGTAAAGAGAATCGAGCGTATAATTGCTGTGGTGTACCTTCATAGGATGTGAGTGTTTTGGAAGTGTTATGGAGTGTTTTATTGAAAAAAAAACAGCTTTACACTGTATCTCGCACACAGAATGGTAGGCAGAGGGAACATAATGTTAAGGCACTCCATTTTCTCCTTTCCTTCGAATTCTGAAGGCATTGCGTGTTGTGTGGTTAAGAATTCAAAGTTTTGTAAATATTAGGTAATATATTTAGATTTCTTTTAATTTATCATAAAATTGAGGCTTTCGTTGCAAAGCTGCACATTTTCTGGCTGTAAACGTCACGTTTACTCAGTCAGTCAGTAAATACTAACTTAAATATTAACCGGTGCGTGGAGCACAGAGTGTCTTAAAACAAGGTCCCCTCTGCCTAGACTGCTGTATTTGGGATATAGAATAAAGCTAAAAAAATTGTACAAAATGTAATAAAAAATCAGCTTTAGGCTGTATCACATAGCAAGGTAGGCAAAGGAAACCTGGGAACTTAATGTTAAGACACGCCTGGAGGCATTGCGTGTTGAGTGCACGGTAGTCATAGCCGCGCTTGGCCTCATTACCAGAGCGAGAAAATAAAATTATGAAATATTTAATTTCTTCACGTGAGAATTAAACTCACAACTTCTTACATTTACAGGCAGGACTCATAGTAAGTCATTATTGAGCAAATTAAATTAACTCTGAGGCCGTGGCGCAGCGGCACGAGGTGTGACTGCAAAACCGACTGGTTGTGGGTTCGATCCCCACTCGAAGAGATGAAATATTTACTTAAATTTATATTTCCATTTCTTCGCTCTGGTGTCGAGGTTAAGCGCCGCGTTGAGTTCTGCCACTCAACACTCAATGCCTCCAGAATTCGGCAGAAAGTGGGGAACGGAGTGTCTTCCCTCTGCCTACCATGCTGTGTGCGGGATACAGAGTGAAGCAAATTTTTTTTTTTTTTTTTTTATTAACTCTTCTAATATTAGTTGGCATTTCTAATTTTTTATCTAATCTGTATGTCACTAGCGGCTATATCGTTATGAGGTTTTTCTACGTCACTGGCCCGGAGGATATCGAAAATTTAGTAAATGAGCAGGTCTGAAAGATTTGAAAGGTTGCCTTCGCAAATTATTAAGTTTTGCAAAAACAGCACTAATAAGTATTTTCTTTTACGTGTAACCTTTATTTACACATCGTATCGCAGTAGAACAGTATGTGATTATAAACGCGATGGTTGTTGGTTCGATCTCTGTCTGAGGGAATTCATTATTTTTGTTTTCTCGCTCTTATAAAAAGACAAAGCGCGGCGTTGAGTTGAGCCACTCCACACACAATGTCTCAAGAATTTGGCGGAGCGTGGAGAATAAGGAGTCCCAATACTGAGCTCCTTCTGTTAATATAAAGCAAATGTGTTTTTCGACATGAATTGTTCAGGTATTAACCATAAATAAAATGCCTTGTGTGCATATACGTGTGTGACAGTAAGTTATAATTTTTTTTAGCTTCACATTCATAGCAGAGAAGGCCAGGAGAACTTGAGAACCTAGTTTTAAGATACTCTCTTCCTATTGCTCATTTTCCATCGAATCCTGAAGGCATTGCGTGTTGAATGATGAAACGTAACGCCGCATTTTTTCTTCTACAATATGGAATCAAACGCCATGATGGCCTCATTTACGGCTTTCATTAAATACAAAAATAGTTTAAGCAATATCCTTTTAAAGTTCCAAACTCGGAAACATACTAATCTTGGTCGCTCCGTCCTCGGTAAATATTATAACGGCACTTCGGAAAATGTGTATTGTTTAATTGTTTTAATGAAACTAAATTGATTGTGAAAGTCATTATTGTGATTTGTAAAGTTTTGCAATTAATTATGTGAAATATTGGTCATTAATAATTTTAAAACTTTTTTAGGTACTACTAATTAATGAGTGTAATAAATTGAGGCCAGTCGTGACGCAGGGGCACAAAGTGTGAGTGTAAAACATACTGGTTGTGGGTTCGATCCTCACTCGAGGAGATGAAACATTTACTTAAATTTATATTTCCATTTCTTCGCTCTGGTGTCGTGGTAAAGCGCGGCATTAAATTCCGCCACACAACGCGTAGTACCTCCAGAATTCGGTGAAAAATGGGAAACGGAGTGACTTGCCTTCGAATTTCCTCTGCCTACGCTACCGAGTGCGGGATACAGCGTGACACAAAAAAAAGAAAAAAAGTAATGATTGTATTTGATTTGTCTTCTGTCACATTTTGCTCTAGAACACAGAAAATTATATGGAACATAAACTTCGAAACTTCACCTATTATGTTATATAGATAAAACACAAGGGCAATATGAGGTAGTATTTCTCATCAAGAAAGAGAAACATTATCAACTTTTGCGGCGTAATGGAAAGAGTGGCATTCATTCAGTTAAATTTCGGTAATGTTGAGGCCAGTCGTGGCGCAGCGGCACGAGGTGTGACGGCAAAACCAACTGGTTGTGGGTTCGATCCCCTCTCGAGGAGATGAAATATTTACTTAAATTTATATTTCCATTTCTTCGCTCTGGTGTCGAGGTTAAGCGCGGCGTTGAGTTTTGCCACTCAACACGGAATGCCTCTAGAATTCGGCAGAAAGTGGGGAACGGAGTGTCTTAACAGTAGGTTCCCTGCTGTGTGCGTGATACAGCGTGAATCTGATTTATTTTATTTTAAATTTCGGTAATACAAATTTGTCAAGTTCTCGCCCCACCACCAGCAGATTCAGATGGCGATGACTTAGAAAATTTCTATTAAACGCTCAAAAAGCTCACGAAAACTTTATGGTAATAGGTGATTTCAATGCCAATATAGGGATGCCGAAAAGCAATGAAAGCCTTATCATGAGTAAATACGAGTACGGAAAAAGAAATATAAGAGGGAAAAGGCAAATACAATATGTCCTTGAATATAAACTATCCATCATAAACACCCATTTTAAAAAGAAAAGCAACCGTAAATGGACGTGTACTTCACCATAGGAAAAAATGAAAAACGAATTCGATTATATCACATGTAATAACCCTCAAAATATTACAAAAATGGAGGTCTTAAGCAATTAAGGTTTCCCGTCAAACAATATAATAGTTAGAGCAACATTAACATTTAACAAATCCAAAAAGTGTAGAAGACATTTCCGAAATTCGGTGTCGTCACTGAAAAAACGAAGAAATAAAAATTGCAGATCTAACCAACATCAATGAAGGTGACATACAAAAAATCTGTAATAAATTTGGACTCCACTTAAAACATAGCTTATAATCAGAGAGAGCAGACAAGAAATACGAACATACTTGCTATTTCTTTAGAAAAACTACTAAAGTTTTAATCCAATGATGAAAAAAGAGTTATCAAGCCTTTACAAACAAACCAGCAAGTCCATAAGAAACGATTATAACACACAGCACAGGCAAAATACATTAGAGAATAGTGTGTTAACACTATAGAAGCGCCAAAAAAGCTATTCAAACTGAATTAGGAGCTTTACAAATGGACAGAAATAAAGAAGATCAATATTCACAGAGAGAAACTAGAAAATATGATATTCCAACTAAACAAAGAGGATTGAATATGAACCTCAAGAAACCAAAAAGAATGGGTAATGGTAAAGAGAAATATATCATTAGAAAGAATTGGAGTACGTGGAGCAGTATTTATGCGTAGGAAAGCAAGTTTCATTTTCTAAAACAAACAACGAAGACAAGGTCAATAGAAGAATCAAGTGCAGCTGGAACAAGTACTTGGCCCACTATGAATTAAATATGAAAAAGATCATCATTAATACTTATACTTTGCCCTGTTTGACCTATGGTATCCAAATCTACATTTTTACTAACAAATAAAATAAAGAATAACATAAATACTTGCTAGCGAGCGATGGAAAGAAGCATGCATTCTTAAATGTATTAAGAAAATTTAAAAGACGAGAAGTCAAAATATAAGAAAAAAAATATATAACTGACCGATGCATTATAATGAACATTAAAATTGATATAGGGATGGCCGGCCACAAAATTAAGTTCTCGTTTTTTACATTTTTAAAGCGTTGTACTACACAGCTGGGTATAAGAAACCTTGTGATACTCTGTTTCCCGTTTTCTTCCGGATTCTGGAAGCATTGTGTGTTAAGTGGCGGAACTCAACACCACCAATATTTAGGCGTATTGAGACGCCATGATAGTCGTATTGCCTATATAACATTTATTTTCATTTTATTTTATACCACTAAGAATATATCACATACATTTATTCATCCACTAAATGTTTGATGTTAGAAAGGTTAAATGTCTGGATCTTGAAAGTTCTTTAACTCTTAATAGAAGTCGTTGACTCCAGTAGCAACGAACTAAACAAGAACAATTGTATTGTATTATACTAAAATGTTATTACAAATAATAAAAAAAACTCGTTAGAAATAAGATAACTTGACTAATTATAATTTAAGCCATGGTTGGTGCTAAGGCCACATTGTGTGCTTGTAATTCGAAACGGGAGGGGTTGTGGGTTCGATTAACACTAAAGAAAATGATGTATTTAATTTTTTTCGCTCTGATAACAAGGCAAAGCTTGGTGTTGAGTCCCACCACTCAAATCACAATGTCTCAAAAGTTGTGCGGAAATTGGATATGGAGTGTCTTCACATTGGTTGTGTTTAAATAAATTGAAAGCAAGTTAAGAACAGAGTGGCCAATCGTGGCGCAGGGGCACAAAGTATGACTGTAAACGCGACAGGTTGTGGATTCGATTCCCACTTGACGAAATTAAATATTAAATATTTTAATTTCTTTCACTTTTCACTCAACACGCAATGCCTCCAGAATTCGGTGGAAAATCGAGAACTGAGTGTCTTAAGAGTACGTTCCCTCTGCCTACCTTGAGGTGTGCAGGATACAGCGTGAAGCCAAAAAAAACACAAACAAAAATTATATTTAATTTTGCAGTGTACAGGAATATTTTATAGAATTCTATATGTTTTAGAGACATTGTGTGTCGAGTGACGGAGCTCAACGCCGCCGTATGTCTACTTACTAGAGCGAGAAATAAAAATAATAAATTTTCCCAAGTAGAAATTAAAGCCACATGACACCCACACACAACCCCGTCGCTGTCCCAAGTAAACCTAAAGTATTTACTAAAAATTCCAATCCACATTCTGCCGAATTCTGGAGACATTACGTGTTGAGTGGCAGAACTCAACGCCGCTCATAACCTCGACACCAGAACGAAGAAATGGAAATATAAATTAAGTTAATATTTCATCACCTCGAGTGAGGATCGAACCCACAACCAGTCGGTTTTACAGTCACACTTCGTGCCGCTGCGCCACGACTGGCCTCGTAAGTAAGCAAAATATTTTCTAGATAACCATTAAAGCGTAAAGCAAAAATCATTCGCAGACATAATTTAAGAAGGAAATCGTGTGTATCGAACATCCTTTCAAGATTATGTAGAGAAAGAGTGAAAATGACATTTTACCAAAATAACTCCTATAAACCATTAGTTTATTTCACAAGGAAAATATTCAAGACGCGAACCTGACGGTATTTCGCCTTCGTTTTTGTGATAATATTTTCTTATAAAACCCGAAAACAGAACAAGCACGTAGTATATAGTAATAATATTTTATTTTTATGTATTGCTTGTAAATTGAACAAAAAATGTTTCTAGTTTCTGTATATTTATATAAATTAGTTTCAAGCAGTATCTAGAGTATAAAAGGGTAGGCAGAGGGAATTTAGTGTTAAGACACTCTGTTCTCCACTTCCCGCTCAAATTTTCGTGGTATTGCGTGTTGAGTGGCGGAACTCAACACGAGGCTCTTGGGTTGGTGCCAGACGGAAGAAATGACCATATTAACAAATAATAATTTATTACCCCGAGGGAATAGAACCCACAACCGTCGCGCTACAGTCACATAGGCACTGCACCACGACGACCTCAAATAATGTTCATTATCAGTCGCAGCGGGACAGATTTTAATCGCGACGGTTATGGGTTCAATACCTAATCGGTGGAATAATTGTTTTCGGTTTATTTTCCCGCTCTGGTAAACGAAATGCGAAACTGAATCCGAAATTTAATGAAGAAAAAACACAATGAAAGCGGTGAATGTGAACCGTAGCGGAAAGGCACAAGTGTACGACAGGTTGTGGGTTCGATTCCTACTCGACGATATTGAATTATTGAATATTTTTAATTTTTTCACTCTGGTGTCGAGGTAAAGCGCGGCGTTGAGGTCCGCCACTCAATGTGCAATACCAATCCAGAATTTGGCAGAAGCTAGTGTTTTAACACTAGGCTCCCTTTGCCTATCCAGCTACCTAGCGATATTCTTGATAAAGGTTGAACTTCAAACAAAAATATTTTCCTATTATTTCACCAAAAAGAAAACTAAAATGAAAACCAAACGAACCCCTAATCCATATTCAGAGATCCAGCACCAACCGCCATAAAATCATGCACGTCTACAGCCTTCGGACAACAAGGAGGACGTGAAATGTTATTACGTCCAGCAAGCCGTGCTGCGGTCGCACGGGCGGCTGATTGCAGCGCGTCACCGAGACACGGGGGAACGGAAGTGATTCGTGTTTCCTATTGATTTTTCAGTTTTTTAAGTATTTAAGGGAAGGTTTATTTGATGTTTTCCTGTTGATATTATATTATTTGTTTGGTTGAAGATGCAAATCTCAAGAACTAGAAGATCGATGGAACACATATTTTTATGCTGAATCCAAGTAACCTCAAGAGGTTCAAGTGGTAAATCTTTATCTTTATTGGTGTTGGTGGAAGGTAATAGGATGCATAATTTATAACACTTTTACTAAGATTTTTGTTTAATCTCATATATAATCTAGAGAATAAAAAACTGCTAAATGGTTTGATTTATTGGAAATAAATTCACTTGATTGAGTTTTATTTCCTGGCTCTGATAACAAAGCAAAGTTAAATACGTTGGTGTACGTCATTATACTCAAAATGTCTTGAAAATATGGTTTGCATTATGTAGAATGGAGTGTCATAGCACTAGATTCCCTCTGCTACCCCGCTATCAGGCTATATGCGAGCTACAGCGTGAAGCTAAAATTTTCACGCGTTAACTCACACATCTGGGTAGGCAGGGGGAACCTAGTGTTAGGTTACTCTGTTCCCTATTTTCCACCAAATTCTTGAGACATTGCGTGTTAAGTGGCGGAAGTCAGCGCTACCTAAAAAAAATATTGGGTCAAAACTAAATTGGGTACTAATTGGTATAAAGATAAAAAGATAAGGTAAAATTGGCAAAATACATTATAATATAGTAAAATTTTATGTTCCTTCCAGTGCGATTCAACGTTTTCGCAGTTTACTCTGAATACAATCATGAGAGTATGTGTAAGGCGTGCGTGCAATTACGTCCTTTCACAAACACTTTGTAAAATTTCAGCTTTTTTATAGTGAAAATTAAAAAAAGAAACAATTATAATATTTTTTCTCTAAATATATAAATATATATTATCATATGTAAATTTGTTACATATTCATATATAAACACTCGCTTAACACCTTAGATCTAAGTAAAATTTTGTAAAATAATGTAAAGTTAAAAATAACATTTTCTTATTATAGGTATTAATTGTATGTAAACAATAATGTAATTAATATATATGATAAGGAAACTAGATATAATAATAAATTAAAAAAAGGGTACGGACCAAGTGTCTGTAGTGTTAAATAATAATAATATTTTTTTTTTCTCTCTCAAAAAAATATATAGGACTAGACATCGCCCGCGACTTTGTTGGCGTTGACTTAAAGAAGTCAAATGGCAAATCTTGTTGTTCTCTCCCAGAAAAAAAATAAAATGTTCCGGACACTCCTCAAAGAATCTACAGTCAAATTGTTACTTTTTATACTCATAAACGAGTTTTATAAACTATAAAAAATATAGAAAACTTTTTTTTTAAAAAAATTTAAATAAAACATGCTTTCTATATTCTTATGGTGTATTGTATTTTACATTTGATATCCATATTAGGGGAGTTGTGTGAAAATTTCTAATACATCATTTCATTCGGCGCTACGGTGACCATTTTGGATTAACAACAATTTTGGTTATTTATGTAATTTCATTGCCATAAGGACTGAAGTCATAGTTAAAATTTCAGCTCAATCTGACATTACTAAGTGGGTCAAATTAATCTTGCAAGATTTCACATACACTCTCACACACTTGTAAATAATAAACGTCCCCGTTGTTTTCTTCCTATAACGATAATTTAATAGACAAAATAATTTTTCATTCGTTCTATTGAGAATCAAACCCACAACCATCGCGTTTACAATCGTATTGTCTAACAACGCCATGATAATCTAATTGCCTTTTAATTTTATTTTTATTTTATTTTAAACCTTTAAGAACACAGTCATGTGAAAAAAGTGAAAAAGTAAATTACTTTTTCTATAAACAGTTTAATGTTAGAAAGGTTAAAAGTCTGGATGTTAATCGAAAGTTCTTTAGCTCTTTATAAAAGAGTCGTTGACTCTAGAAGCAAGTTAACTAACCAAGAACAATTGTATTGTATTATACTCAAATGTTATTTCTAATAATAAACAAGACTTGTTGGAAATAAGATAACTTGAATAATTATAATTTAAGCCAACGTTAGCCTTTGTTTCTTGTAAATTTAAGCTTTTAAAGCGAGAAGCAAAGTGCCTGAACACTAGGTTTCCTCTGCCTTCCCTACCTATTATGCAGGAAGAGCGTGAATCTGAAAAAAAGAAAAAAAAATCAAATATCTACTCGTTGAAAAAAAATATAATAATGGTTATAATATATAATATATTAAATATATTATAACCGTTCCCCACTCGGGAGAATGAAATCAAAGCGCGGCGTTGAGTTCTGCAACTCAATACGCAATATCTCGAAAACTAGGCGAAAAAGTAATGTCCACCCTGCTATACGCCGGCACTTGAAGCCAAAAATATAAAAATTTACTTGAACACCTTGATTTGTAACTTGACAATCAATATGATTGCTTTAAGATTTAAATAGTATAAATTTAGTTGTTATTTAATACTAAAATACAACAAATTAAGCTTTTCACAAACAAAGATAAATTACAATCAATTAACAGAAAAACAAAAACAACAGAACAGAGACGGCCATCATCTAATTTAATATGATATCTCTGAAGCTGAACATTCACTTAGCTTTTTATTTACTTTATAATATTACTATAATTAATTCGCATTTTCTTCATAATAAAATGAAAATATGTTTTTAAAAATGATATATGAGGCCATTCATGACACAGGGACACAACCGTTTGACTGTCAACGCGACAGGTTGTGAGTTCAATCCTCATTCGAGGAATTGAAATATTTAAAATTATAATTCTTTTCGCTCTAGTATTGAGATAAAGCGTGGCGCTGAGTGGAAAATGGGGAACGGAGTGTCTTAACACTAGCTTTACTCTGTCTAAATGGCTTTGTTTGGGATATAAAAAGCCTAAAAGAAGGATATATAAAAACATTTTTTTTTCATATTCACGCAACCCGCATCTAGCCGGATAGGCAGAGAGCACCTAAAGATTCAAGTCCTAGGAATTAAAAACATTACGTGTCCGGTGGTGATATTCAATGCAACAAACCAACAAAACAGAAGAGAATGAAGCGCTAAGCGCTACGATCTCTACATACCTCTTTCGGGAGTCTCTCTCTCCTCTTGGAAAAGTACTAACCACTCCACTCCACTATCATCAACTTCTTTATACATGCCATCCGGGACGTCATCAACCTTTAACGTTTTTTTTATCAGTTTCAAGGGAACCTAATGTTAAGAAACCTCGTTCCCCACTTTTCGTGTAATATTCCGTTAACCACTCAAAAATTAAATTTTAACATAAACATTTTAAATTAAAAAGTCGAATTTATAGTCTCTTAAACTACATTGTTTCTGCTTTCCCAAGAAGTGCAGATTATTAGACTAAAATATATTCAATTATTATTATTAACCCTTTCCTAACTGACGGTACTAATTTGTACCAGGTGATTCCACGTCCATTATTTCGACAATACAATAGCGCATTACTTATTTGACACTGACGATCCTTTAGAGTACTATTACGCTAGCCAATCAAAGTGATTTATTCCATTTTTTCCTATATACCGCCAACAAGTGACACTTTCAAATCACGACCTGTTTTGGATTTGAGAACTGCGAATTACTTTTTTTTTAGAAAACATTTA
>JAATLQ010012205.1:0-17148 GCA_013421005.1 Heliconius erato x Heliconius himera
CAGCTTATTACCCTAATTTGAACTTAGAGAAATTAAATTTAAAGGAACATGGATATAGTATAGTGACGTAAGGAAAAAAATGGTACAAGCTACTTTTTTACTATTCATAGATGATGAAACATTCGCTAAAATGGAGTCTCCAATATTTATTAAGTGGTAGTCTAATTCCATTACGTAGTCTTCATACGTCAGTTTCTTGTAAAGAAAAGTTCAGTTTAGTTTTGTTTTTCTTTTGCGGTGTTTTGTTATATATAATAATATTCAAAACTGCCCCCCTTATTTTGTTCAAAGCTGCCCCAGTGGTATTAGAAAAATTAAAAACGTTTTTTTTTCAAGTAAAAGTTTAAAAATTGTATTAATTTCTAGTTTATTGCATGATATATGAAAAATTCTAACTAAAAGAGGAAAAAATAAAACCATATACCATGAATTGGATCCCTGCGATCCTTACGCGTTTATTTAAAAATGTATAAAATTTTACTCAAAATTAAACACTCCTCGTAACTCAACCACGGGCTCTCATATATCAGCGGTGACAAGTGACACGTGTGCAGGTTAGTGCTGCCACTACTCAAAAAAAATCTAACAAAATTTCTTTTTAAAATAGCTCTGTTAACACATAATTTCAAAGGTGCCCCTGTTCAAAGCTACCCCCCTCTCCCCTATATATATATATATATATATATATATATATATATATAATAGTTGTAGTTAAATACATACATTAGAAACCGAAACAAATTCGTTGCGAAGCGGTTGCTCACGCTCGTCTGTATATACTTATGACACACTTAAGTAACACGTTACCTTTGTTGAGTTGCATTCATAATATTGTGTTTATATTACAGCGATTATAAAATAATTTATGTTTATATTAAAAAGAAAATTTTGAGTGTCGATTAATAAATTATTAATAATTATTATGGTTGTTTCTTAACGGTTATTTTTTTATAAACATGTTGTAGTACATTTTATGAATATTATATTGTAATTTATTAGTAATTTAAACTTGAATTAAGATTTTTTTAAAGTTTTTATTAAAGATTATTTCTTAATATATTTATATTCAGAAACCGGAAGTGGTAAATATTAATAGTCTGGCCACTTATTCATAAAAAAGATAAACAACGAAGAAACCAATCAATTTCATTTCCATTTTCTTTTATAAAGTCTAACAATCCATATTTTTAAACATTGACCAATCAAAATGTTTAGATACAAACCGTTTTTATAGCTTCACGCTGCATCCCGCACTTAGTAGCGAGGGCAGAGTGAATCTGGGAACCTAGTGTGATTTTCCGTTCCCCACTATCCGCTGAATTCTGAAGGCAAAGCGTGTTATGTGGCGGAAATCAACTCCGCAATTTGCCTCGTTACCAGATGGAGGAAATAAAAATATTCAATATTTCATATCCTCCATTCTATCCTTCAGGCAGAATGTGGAGAATATAATATTTAGACTCTACATTTTATTTATTTTTTTATTTTATTCGCCTACCCTGCTATATGCGGGATACAACGTAAAACTGAAAAAAGGTTATAAGATTTGAATTCCCTATCATCGCTTGTGTCTAACAATAAGTAGGTACATATAGAATATGTTAATTCAAAGAAGATACAAGACGATAAAAACCGGTCATACAAAAACATTATAAAGTTTTTAATACTTACGACTAATGTGACATCATCTATTATTTTCATTATTCGAGTAAAAAAAGGCGGATTCCTTTAGAGTTTAGAGTATTAAGTTGTAAATATTTCATCAATCGCTAAAAATAATTTTGAAAATTGTAAATATGTATTTAATATTACGTTTTCTAATAGGTTTTTGGTATTTATGCTAAGTATCTTACTCATCATACATTAAAAATTTTCAGCTTCACGCTGTATCCCGCATAAAGCAGATGAGGAAGAGAGAACGTAGCGTTAAGACACTCAATTCCCCATTTTCCCGCTGAATTTTCGAGGCATTACGTGTTGAGTGGCAGAACTCAACGCCGCGTTTTGTTTTGTTATCAGAAATGAAAATATTAATTGATAATAACTCATTACTCCTAGTTAGAACCGAACTCAATACCGGGGAACGGAGTGTATTAGCATTAGCTTCATAGGTTTCCTCTCCCTTTCCAGCTACGTGTGAGATAAAGTGTGAAGTTAAAATATACTTACTTCTCAATAAGTCATATAACATTATTAAATCAGCTTCCAGCCGTATCCCGCATACGGCTGGGTAGGCAATGTCGAATTCTGGCATTGCGTCTTAAGTGGCGGAACTCAACGCCTCGCTTTGCCTCGACACCAGAGCGAAGAAATGGAAATATAAATTTTAATAAATATTTCATCTCCTCGAGTGGGGATCGAACCCACAACCAGTGGATTTTACAGTCACACTGCGCCCCTGCGCCACGACTGGCCTCATAGTAACATTATTATTTTTCTATAACAGAGGAAATACTGCTCCGTCGGTTCTACCTTAGTTGCCGCAAAAGTATGGAGCGTGTGAAGCGAACTATAGACCTGTTCTTTACTATCCGCTCGACGGCGCCCGAGCTTTTCCTCAAGAGAGACCCGTGGTCACCGGAAATAAGACGAGTTTTTGAAATCACGTAAGTATTATTTTAATATATTTTATGATTGTTAGATATTTAGTTGTGTACACGTTTATTATAAATATTTTTTATTGATTAAAAGAATACATTAACTTCAAAACGTATGTTAAAACTAGCAACACAAACGCGGCTTTGCCTGTTTAACGTTATTTCTTTATTTTAGCCAAATTCTACAAAATAATACATAAATTTTACCCTATGAGTTATTTTGACGTATAAGCTTGGTTACTGTTACTGTAAAGTTTAATCTAAATCTGTTTAGTATTTTTTGCCTGAAAGTGTAACAAACATCCATCTTTGGAATTTTTCACATTTATAATATTAGTAGGATAGTAGGAAAACGCGGCGTTGAGTTCTCAACACGTAATGCATCCTCAATTCGGCGGAAAATGTGAAACGGTGTCTTAACATTTGGTTGCCTCTGCCTAACCTGCTGTATGCGGGATACAATGTGACGCTACAAAAAGGAGCATATATCTCGTATATTATTCTTATATTATTATTTTTTTAAGAAAAGTTCATTCATTTCATTTTTTAAAAAGTTGACACACAAGGTTGTAAAGAGACAGTAAGTATTTTTAATGCGTCATAAAGCGTTAAATTTTACCAAAATGTCATATTTATTTCCAAAATTTAAATACAATTAAACGCTAACCGTATTTTGAAAAAGGTTACATGATGTTTCTTAATACGGAACAAGAACAAAATGACGCAAATCGAAATAACCTTATTTAAAATGTGATTACTTTTTTTTATTATCAAGGGCAAAACCTCTTTTAATGATTTATGTTCAAATTTACAAGTTTTGTAAAGAAAATCTATTCACTATTTTAACGCATTTAAAGTTTTATTTCCACATAGGAAAAAAAATACTTTTTTAGCCGTCCTTCGACCTTTGGTTTCCAAGAAGCGCAGCATCGAATCCCGTTGCGCTTAAATTTTTATACGTTTTTAAAAAAAGTATTTTAACTTATTTATTGATTTCGTCTACAAATTCAGGCTGACCAAATTAAACTAATAGGTAATGGCAAAAAGTATTTCATATTTTAAATGTATTATTAGTAACCAAATCTTTTTGGCTGTACTGAATGTAACTGGCTGGTTTTAACACCATTAAATGTGATATTCTGAAGATGCAATAAAAAAACGAGATCCCGCCATTTTTCAATTGTTTTTCAAACAAGCAAAATGAACGTATGTAACGAAGAAATTCAGGTATAGTTAGGTACATTTTAAAGTTTTTAAATTAAAATTAAAAATATTTAAAAATTAGCTTCACGCTGTATCCCGCACACAGCAGGGTAGGCAGAGGGAACCTAGTGTTAAGACACTCCGTTCTCCACTTTCTGCCGAATTCTGGAGACATTGCGTGTTGAGTGGCAGAACTCAACGCCGCGCTTGCCTCGAAACCAGAGCGAAAGAATGGAAATATAATTTTTAGGAAATATTTCATCTCCTCGAGTGGGGATCAAACACACAACCAGTCGGTTTACAGTCACACTTTGTGCCACTGCGCCACGACTGGCCTCTTAAAGTATTATTACATAAAAGGTAAAAATGCGACGAACAATAGAACAGTTTATTTGCTTTTGCGCCATCACATTCTAAAACAATCTACCGTGAACATAACACTAGCTTTGAATAGTAAATGATAATATTATAATTAATATAAAACAGACTTGTTCGTATAATACGAAGGACCATTAATATCATTCAAACCTGTTAATCAAACTATCAAATATGTTTTTATACAATTTGCGTCATTGTAATAGTGATATCATACATATCTACAATAAACTAAAGCTTTGCCTCTTACTTTCGAAAAAAATTATATTTTAAAACCAGTGACTACAGTCAAAGATAAAGATTTATTATTGAACATGATGACTTTAGTGGCAAAGACAAAATAAAATAAGAAATAAATCGAAAAATAAAAATATTATTGAACATAAATATATTTTTATTACATTCCTTTTTCCAGCTTCACACTGTATGCCGCATGTAGCAGAGTAGAGAGAGCGTAGTGTTAAGACACTTCGCTCCCCACTTTCCGCCCAATTCTGGAGGCATTGCCTGTTGAGTGGCGAAACTCAATGTCGCGCTTTGTCTAGTGGCAAGGTGTAGAAACCAGACCGAAGACATGAAAATATTTAATATTTTCATCATCATCATCATCATTCTCGAATGGGAATCGAACCCACAACCTGTCACGCTTAGTCACACGTTAGTGCCCTTGCGCCACGACTGACTCCAACATTTTTATAAATATTATTAAATTTTATTTTACAGAGACATGTTACCACTTCCGAACAAGACAAAAGAGAACTACAAAGTATTTATTTACCGTTTGAACAATCCGGACTACGATTTATTCAACTTCGTGGACGCTGTCAAGACGTTCTTCATGCTCGCTGACACCAGACTCACTGAAGAGGACGACATTCCTTCTGGAGAAATACCAATATTCGATTCTGCTAATATCACTTTGAAATTTATAGGAAAAGTAAATTTGTCAGTGTTAAGAAAATATATGACGTACACACAGGTTTGTAATATTTAATCTTGTAACTATTAACTTTATTATCGTTGTGGGTTCGATTTATTATTTCTATTTTGAATTATATTCGTTTCTTAGATCTCCTAAAAAAAGGGCAAGAATATAAGACGTTGGGTTCCCAATAGGTTCTCAGCACTAGGCTGTTCCTTTTACCTGGCGGTGTGTGCAATGGAAGCAAAAAAATATACATTTTGGAAACTTATGACAAAATATAAACATTTCAAATACATTTAGATTTGTCACCTCTTGCATAACACGCTTAAGGACTTCAATAAAAAAAGTAAATATATATGTATGTATACGTTCACATCTCGTCAAGATAAATTTTAATACTGTTGTGAAAAATGTTGTGTTTTGTTTTGATGATTTGAATTAGTAGTTTTTGTATATAATTTTTAATGTATTCTTGTTAGATATCAAGTGTGAATTCATAATAAACCAAGTATAAATGTAGAAGTCTAATAATTAAAATCATTTTCTTATTTATTATAATAAAAAATATATAACTTATATTACATATTTGACTAATAGTTCTCAAAATTTCAGCTTTGCTAAATTGAAGTAGGCGTAGGGGCCCTGGGATCTTAGGCTATATCGTTTAAAAGTGAATTTAAATCACGTCCATTTTGAAGCAATGCGGGTGTAATAATGATAGCTAGTTGCACGCTATATGCATATTTAATGTTGACATTAGATTTTTTGCGCGAATGCGTGACAGGTTACTTACATACAATACAAAGTAAATAACTCTCTTTGAACAATTACTTATATTTATATGTTCAATATATATGTTTATATGTACAAACGTGCGTTTTACGTTTTGAGTTATTTTTATTTTTTTAATACATTTTAGCTGTTTAGAATTAAGATGTCAATTAACTCTACATATTCTGCTTAAGCTACTCCAAAAACATTTTTTTTAAAGAAACAAGTACGACTGTGCTACTATGCTGTGTGTGTGTGTATTTTGACTTTAGAATATATCTAAATTTAAAGCAAATCTTATGAATCTTATCGAAATACACGAAGAATAACATTGATAATATGACTTAAGTTGAATCAAAATCATTGTATATTCATAAAATATATTAATTAAACTAATTATTAAATTAACAATTAACTTTTATTCCAGGAATCAATACCAGTCCGGCTAAAGCAGGTGCACGTCATCAACGCACCTTCGTACATCAGCAAGATATATGCACTTTGTAAACCTTTGCTTAAGGCAGAAGTTGCTAAAATGGTATGTTGTTAGCGTTATATAAAAATATACATTCATTTAAAAAGTTAGAGTATCCAAGGGGCACGGGTTCAAATCCTGTTATTTAAATTTTTTATACGTTTTAAATAAATCAGCTTCATGCTGTATCCCGTTCATAGAAGGGTAAGCAAAGGGAACTTAGTCTTAAGATACTCCGTTCTCAACTTTACGCAGAATTTTTCGACGCATTGTGTGTTGAGTGGCGGAACTTAACGCCGGGCTTTTGCCTTGACGGCAGAGTAAAGAAATGAATATATTAATAAATAATAAATAATTCATATACTCGAGTGGGGATCGAATCCACAACCGTATTGTTATACGTTTTCCCAATAAGTATTTTTCTTCCATAAGAGTGCAGTAACACTTTAAAATTAAAAAAATATATTTAGCATTTCCCATTTATCTTGCCAAACGATAATTTTAAGTAATTATAGAGCGGTAGTTCGTCTAGTCTTCTTCGCTAGTCGTAACTAGCGTATAAGAATTTCGACGTATCAAGATAACCTATGGCTTAGTGGTCAGAGCGCTTGGATAGTTTCCAAACGACGCAGGATCTAATCCCGATATTCGATCTGGACAGAGAACGAAGAACGCAGTGTATTGAAACTGAGTACTATATTCAAAGCGTGAAGCATAGAAAATAAATAAATATAGATAATATAATATATGAAGCCAGTTGAGGCACAGGGGCACAAAATGTGACCCTAAACGCGATATCTCATGGGTACGATTCCCACTTGGGGAAATAAAATATTTAATATTTTAATTTCCTTGGTCTGGTTAATGAATTATCTATTGTGTAAGTTTTATGTGTTTAAACTGCGTAATTGTAATGTTGAAGAGAAATAAAATAAAATGTTGTTTAATAAGATTTTTTTGTTATCCTGCACAAGTTGAGATTGACCTTGTCGTTTATTTAATTATTTCAGCATAATATAATTTTTATACTTTTTGTACAATTATAAAAAGGAATATATATGAATTTTAAATTTTGAAAAATTTAAATTTAATTGCAAAAAAACGTGCAGACATCCTGTTGTATACGATGGCTTAAATAATAAAATGAAAAATATTACATCAGTAATTAGTAATCATCAGACTAATGATCCCAGTTAGTGGGTTCGATTTTCACTAGAGGAAATTAAATATTTAATTTTTACATTATTTTTGATCTGTGACGATTCAAAACGTGGTATTGAGTTCCGGCACTCAACGCGCAATAACTTCAGAAATCGATTGTTCGGTGAGTAGAAAGTGTCTTAACGGGTAACTAGGTTGTAGGTTCGATCTCCACTCGTGGAAATGAAATATTTATTTGAATTTTTATTTTTATTTCTTCGCTCTGGCGTCGAGGCAAAGAGCGGCGTTGAGTTCCGCCACTCAAAACGCGAAAAATCGGTGGAAATTGGTAAACGGAGTGTCTTAACATTAGGTTCCCTCTGCCTACCCTGCTGTGTGCGGGATACAAATATATAATCCCGGTGTCATGAGGATGTCAGTCACGTTTTAAGGTTTAATTTCTGTCATAAATATTGTTAATTTTGCATTTAGATAAAGTTCCACGAACCAAATTCAGACACGCTATACCAAGACGTGCCCCGAGAGCTGCTGCCTTCAGAGTATGGTGGAAACGCAGGTTCAATCGACCAGATTAAAAGATACTGGATAAAGCGTATAGAAGCGAAAAGGTAAATTTATTTATTTCTTTAATTTAAAAAAATATTATGTTAATTTAAGATCATAAAATTAAACAATGGCTGTGTATTTTACATGTATTATTTTATTTTATTACTTTTGACTACGAAGTCAAAAGTGCATCGTTGAGTTCTGCTACTCAATATGCAATGCCTCGAAAATTCGACAGAAAGTGGGGAACAGAATGTCTTAACACTAGGTTTTCTTTGTCTATCCTGCTATATGCGGGATAGAGCGTGAAATTGAAGATTTTTTTTGTTTTTAACAAATTCCTAAATACGTTCCTTACTATATTATGAAGCTTTCTCAATGTTTTGTTTGTACAACACTTTTTACAGAACAGTCCGTCCCATTAACACATACTTTGATAGATTTCTAATGAAATTTTGTATATTTTTCAGAGATTGGTTCCTAGCAAACGACAAGAATTGGGCCATCGATGAATCACTGAGACCCGACAGCGTTAACTCACAAGTCAAGGAACTACCAGGGTCCTTCAGATCGCTCGCTTTTGACTGACTGATGCATTACTAAATTATCACATTACAATATATAGTACTGTTAAATAAATATAACATCTAAATTAGTTCTTTTTAATATGTTATATAAAAAAGTAAACATGAAATTTGATATTATTGAATGTTGTGGAAAAAAATTGATTTAATAAATATTCTAATATATTGCACATCTATAGTCTCGCGGCATAAAAAGTAAAAAAATATATTTACAAATATTATAAATATATTAATGAAATAATGTAATTATTTCTTTAGTTCCCATGATTAGATGTTAAGGTCAACATTCAATCCATAATTTACAGTGACACCGTGTCACGACCACGGATTGTGGTAAAGTGTTCGAGGCGTCAGATTTAAAACAATTAAGAATTTGTGTCATATAATACATTTTTTTGTAAAAGGTTAGGCAGAAGGAGCCTAGTGTCAACACTCTCCGCTCCCCACTTACGGCCGCCTCGTTACCAGAGCGAAGAAATGAAAATATTGAATATTTCTTCTCGAGTGGAAATCGAACTCACAACCTATCGCAATTACAGTTGCACGCTTATGTAACTATATATATATATAAAAAATTAATAAAATATTTTTCTTATATCGCTATATCATTGCTTTTGTGCAATATATTATATTAATAGTATTTTATATTAGTAGCCAGTGATTATGTTTAAAAAATTTACTCCTAGCTTCGTAATTTAAATGGTGAGGTGTAATATATATACATGCGCTTTAATTTAATTTTTTTAGTAAATTTATCGTCCCGGCTGTCAGTGTAGTAGAAATGTTAATCACATTTTAAGAGATTTTTTTAATGAATTACTTATTTTAAAAAGTTTTATAAATAATTATAGATAAAAAGAAAGATTTATACTGTTATTTAGATTTTATATTATTAAGAAATAAATATTTACAAACAATTATGATATTTTTATTTAATTATTATTCTATATACATATTTATATTATATTTACTCTATTCTAGGTTCATTTTAATAAATTCTCTATTATATTTTTATGTTCACAAAAAAATATAAAAAAGAATAATCAAAAATAATTATTTAAAATATTAAACAAAATAAATTGAAAAATGTATTAACAATGTAAACATGCTTATTATATGAAATCTTTGTTTTTGTTATAACTTCCATTGAAATTAATTTAATATTAATTAAAACTTCTTAAAACCTATTATTTGAAAAATGAAAATAAAATTTTATACACTTTTGTATATTTTATATTTAATACTTCGTCACATCTCTACTTTCTAGAGAAAGCGGAAAGTAATAAAGACCTATCCCTTATTTCTATTGAGTGCAGAAAAAATAAATAAGATTCAAAACTAAACACAGATTAAATAATATATTGGCCAGTCGTGGCGCATGGGCACAAGCATGTGACTGTGTAAACATAACAAGTTGTAGGTTCGATTCCCACTCGAAGAAAGGAAATCTTTAATATTTTAATTTTTTCGCTCTGATGTCGAGGCAAAGCGCGGCTTTAAGTTCCGCTACTTAATACGCAATGACTCTAGAATTCGGTGGAAAATGGAGAACGGAGTATCCTAACACTAGTTTCCCTTTGCCTACCCTGCTGTGTGCGGGATAAAGCGTGAAGCTAAGAAGAAAAAACAAAATAATACGCAGATAAAATTATATACAACATTGATGTTGATGAAATGTTCAAAACTTATAGGCAACAGGTGTCAATTTAAAAAAAAAACTTTCTTTTTGTGTGTGACTCAATATGTCAGTTGAGTACGAGCGGGTCATCTTGCGACACACTTATATTATGGAGGAACTTGTTTAGTTATAAAAAAAAAGGTTGTCTTTAAAAAAATATAATTTAAAAATCAGCTTCACGCTGTTTGCCGAACACAGCAAGGCAAGCAGAGAGAACCTAGTGTTAATACGCTCCGTTCCCCATTTTCCGCCGAATACTGGAGGCATTGCGTGTTGAATGGCAGAACTCAACGCCGCGCTTTGCCTCGACACCAGAACAAATGCAAATATAAATTGAAATATATATTTCATCTCCTCGAGTGGGGATCGAACCCACAACCAGTCGATTTTACAGTCACACTGCGTTCCTGCGCCACGACTGGCCTCCAAAACATAATTTCCATTTATTATTATAATTATATAGACATTTTAATATTTTGACCAACATTTATTTAACAATAAACTTAATTTTTCGAAATCGATTCTGACCCTCAAAAGTTGCATAACTGAAAACTAATTGCAATATAATTACTTACTATTCTTACAAAATATATTATTATCGGTACTTTTAGTGTTGACATCGATTACCGTAAAAGCCTTAATATAAGTATTGGTCGTTGTTAAGATGTCAAATAAAATGGCTTCTTATTGTGTAAAAAAATCTTCACACCTTTTCTCGCATAGCAGGACAAGCAAAGGGGGAACCGTTAGTTAACCTGGGAGTCTTTATTTGCCCCAAATGGAACTACGAGTATTAAGACACTCGCGCATTGGGTGGCGGAAGTCAACGCTGCCATTTGTCAGCCTGAACAGAGAATTAAGCCTAAATCTAGGCGTTACAACCAAAGGCTATCCGACTGTACCAAGACAATGTACATATATTTATAGTAAAAATGAAGTAAATACTACTAGAATAAAATATATATATATATTTTAATTCAATTAATCAATCAATTGAAAGAGTTCTGAAGGAGCCATTCATAGAGTTGTCGAAGGTGTTATATTTTACTTTCTTCTCCATATCAGCCTTCCACGCATTATCGTTTAAGAAAAACTTTCTGAAACAACAATAGAAAGTATATTAGTCAGAAATCATAAAATACCAAACTTACATTATAAATGTCAATATAAGTTTGTTTGTTACGGTTTCACGCTAAAACTACTCAACCGATTATTACGAAGCTTCGTACATATATTCTTAGAAGTATTAGAAAGACATAGGATACTTTAAAAAAATATATACTTTGGTTATTTTTTTTATGAAAAAACACAAGGCAAACGAACGAACAAGTCACCTGATAGTAAGAGAACACCGCGCATCCAGAGGAGCTACACCTACAGGTGCGTTGCCGACCTTTGAGGTGAATATAGATGCGCTTTTTGAAGGTCGTATTGACCTGGAAACACTGTCGCAGGTAGGTCATTCTACAGTTGCGTGGCGCGTTGGAGAATGTTCGAATTACAAAATTGCACAGCAGTGGAGTGCCACTGGTGTGGATGGTACTTCAGTATGTGACGTACCGTGAAGCTAGAGAATTCGGCGGCTGATAATAGGTCAAACTGTTCTTCAGAACACTTCCCACGATAAATGCGGTAGAGAACGCACAGCGAGAAGGCATCCACTCTCTACGCAAAGCCAATGTGTCAAGCCTTTCACAGATTATTGGGTCCGGAATGATTCAAACGGCTCTACGTTGCATGCGATCAAGCTGATGCTTGAGGTGCATCAGCCCAGAGATGATATCGGAACTCCATACAAGATCGAACCTGGGTCCTATACAGGTCAGGCCAGTTGGTGTTTTGGCGTGAAGTACTGTCTCGCTCTGCTGATGACTCCCCGTTTGTCTAAGGCCAACTTGGCATTGCTTTCCAGATGATGGCGATACTAGGAGTCACTCAAAACGTTAAGGCCCAATGTGCTGATACTGGGCACGGCTATAAAGAGAGTATTTTTTAAGACTTGAACACAACAAATAGGGTTTTATTAGTGTTCTTGGGATTGAATTGAACCAAGATCTTCTCACTCCGTGAAGAAACACTCCCGAGAGAGAGATGCTTTAACTAAAGGCACAAGTTTGTATCGGCACTGGCGATGGTTCGCCAAGAAAGATTTGCGCGGCCGCAGTAATCAACGCCCTCTGTGCTATCATCTGCATAGCAGTGAATGCTAGAATCCTCTAATATGTCATTGTCAATTTCTATATTATATTTTCTTTACTTTAGCATACTCTCAGATTTGTCTTAAGTAAGAACCGAACATACTATTATTATATTTTTCCAGTCATTTCACGAAAGTATCGTCTCTCATCAAACAAAACTAGTTATAGTATACAATGACTAGCAAATACATGCATACCTGTGATCATCAATTTTCTTGCGCCATTCCTTACTTTGCTTATGGAAGCTTCCAGCTCCACCGCCGTATTCTACCGGTACATATTTTTGATCCATGTACTGGTATAAACTCTCAATGTTCGTATGAATGTGGATCTGAAAACATTTTTTTTTGCTTCACGCTGTATCCCGCACACATCAGGGTAGGCAGAGGGAATCTAGTGTAAGACACTCCTTTCCCCACTTTCTGCCGAATTCTGGAGGCATTGCGTGTTAAGTGGCAGAACTCAACGCTGCGCTGCCTCGACACCAGAGCGAAGAAAATGGAAATATAAATTTAAGTAAATATTTCATCTCCTCGAGTGGGGATCGAACACAAAATCAGCCGGTTTTACAGTCACACTTTGTGCGCTGCGCCACGATTGGCCTCTAAGTATATTAGTCAGAAATCATGAAAACATATTTTTGAGTTATATCTCGACTTCAAAGATTTTTGGCAAAGCGCGGCGTTGAGTTCCGCCACTCAACAAGGAACAACTCCGGAATTCGGCGAAAAATGGGGAACGGAGTGTCTTAACACTAGAATTCATCTGCATATCCTGCTGTGTGCGCTATACAGCGTGAAGCATTTTTTTTTTATACATATTAGTGATATTTATAAAAATAAAATTAGCTATTTGCAGGGTAGGCGGAGAGAAAATAAGAAAATGTATTTTGTTGCGGAAAAGTGGCGGAACTCAACTCGCTTTGTCATGTTGCTGGAGCGAGGAAATTAAAATATTATATAACTCATTCTCATGAGTGGAAATCGAATTCGTAATCTTCATGTTTACAGTCACAGGCAGTGCTACTATGCCACTGTGCCACAACCGCCTGTATTTTTAATTTTTCCCCTAGAAATATTTTTTGAATATCTACTTACAATATCAATTACTTCAGAAGGTAAAATTGGTCGGATAAGAGAGTACACCTTTTCATAATACGAGGGTGCTTTTATACCTATTATTTTCTTCACTCGCATTGGCATTGATTCCTGTAAAATGGGTAATGTATGTAATGCGTTAAAAATATATTAAAAGATTATATTTAGTTTGAAATATTATTTATATTTGTATATAATATATATATCTATACATATTTATTAACAAAATCAGTAAATAATATTTATCTCTATAAACTTACCAACAAAAACATAACGAAGTCCCTCAAATAAACTATATTCAATTTAGGAATTAACTTCAAAGAAACAAATGACAAATCGATGACCACATAGTGCTCGTCCGCATAATGGGGGTGGAAGGTGATCCAAATATCCTTATGCATTGCCACAGTTTTCAAGAAATCGTAAAATAAGAAATTTTCTGGTGTGGGTTCGTCAAACTTGAAGAATATCGCTTCTTTGCCGTCGAATGGATATGTCCCTACAGCACTAAAATTGTTATAAATATGTATTAGTATTGAGTTTATGAATAAGTATTGAGGCCAGTCGTGGCGCAGGGGCATAAAGTGTGCCTGTAAATCGACTGGTTGTGGGTTCGATCCCCACTTGAGGAGATGAAATATTTATTTACATTTATATTTTCATTTCTTCGCTCTGGTGTCGAGGGGAGCGCGGCGTTGAGTTCCACCACTCAACACGCAATGCAGAAATTGGCGGAAAGTGGGGAACGGAGTGTCTTAACACTAGGTTCCCTCTGCCTACCCTGCTGTGCGCGGGATACAGCGTGAAGCTGAAAAAAAATGTATTAGTGATACTGATCATTGGAGAGGCAGTCGCGGTGTAGTGGAACTGAACGACGGTCGTGGATTCGACTTCCAGTCGGAAGAATTCATTATTTATTATTTTTTATTCCTTTGTTCTGATACCAGACGACAGCGTTGAATTCCGCAACTCAACACGCAATATCTCAAAAATTCGGGTGGGAATGGATTCGTATACAACGTGAAGCTAAATAAAAAATCAAAATCATACATTAAAGATCAAACATTAAATCATAAAGCTTTACTTTTTCTTGGTCATAACCTCCTTTTCTTACTTAGTGAATATTGAAATTTCACATGTAAGTAGAGTAGAATAGAATATACTTTATTGCACACAGAAAAACAAAAGAAATATAATATACAGATAACAAAATAATAACAATATATGTTTGTAAAATGTAGGCTAGGTAGAGTAGCGGAACACTAAGACCCGTATGTTTAAGCCACTCTCAAATCTAAGATCGATCTTGAGATGCCGTTTTCGTTTATAAATTATATATCTATGAATGAAAACGGCATCTCAAGATGGATCTCAGACTTGAAACAGATTTATATACCGGCCTACGAGCCTTAAGCCTTTTGATAAAGTATTTTTTGGTTTTGATAGAGAATTCATTTAATACATTTTTTTATTGTAGGTAAAAGCTTATGCGCAGTAAATGGATTCCATTGTACGGGAATTACGGTGGAAACAAATAAGGTTTACTTTGTTGCTTAAAAACAATTGTTAATAGAAAATAGCCATAAATAATAACATAATATGGTGACACTTCGTATTATGTTAAATTATACGTATTAAAGTATATAATAGCGGTTTCCTAGTTAGTACAATCAGGTAATTTTCTTTAGCAATAGGCGGATATGATATAAATATATGTAATATATTGATACAAGAGAATAAGAAAAATATGGAAAATAAATACTTTGTATCACTATAGATTAGGATGGGCCAAAAAAAATGTTTGTTTGCTATAGAGAAAATATTGTTTTGACACGGAAAAAATATCTTTTAAAATGTTGATCTTTTTTCTTTCATTTCAAATTTTATTGTGATTTAAAGAATAATATTGTTATAAAAACCAATATAAATCCTTTGGAAATTAAACGATAGTCAAAAAAGTTTAATTTCCGCCGAATTTTAAAGGCATTGCAGGTCGAAAGGCGGAACTCGACACCAGAGCGAAAAAATGAAAATATTAAATATTTCATTTCTTCGAGTGAGAATCGAACCTAGAACCTGTCACGTTTACAGTCACACGCCTGTGGGTCACAAGACTACGCCACGACTGGCCTCAATTCATTATAATGTATATTATTTGAATTAGAGGCTGATGAAGTGTATATATAATTATGTAAGTATGTTTTTGTATGAAGACAAATCGATGTGACCTTTGCAGTAGTTGAATGCTTAAATATAAAAAACCCGTTGTACATTTAAGATTGTAATGTCAAAATTTAAATACATGAATTTCCTTTTCTTAGAAACTAACATTCATTAAAAAAAATCATAAGAAAAAAAAATGAAATTGTGTCGCAGCGGCACAAGCCCGTGACTGAAACGCGATGGTTATGGGTTTGATTCTCACACAGGTGAAAGAATTATTCATATTCCGAGAACGGAGTATCTTAATACTAGGTTCACTCTGCCTACCCTGCTGTATGCGGAATAAATACATCGTGAAACTGAAAAAATATTAGTAAAAAAATATTAATTTTATATAAATATCAAGAGGCTTTGAGGCTAGTCGTGACCCAGGGGCACAAAGAGTGACTGCAAAACCGACTGGTTGTGGGTTCGATCCCCACTCGAGGAGATGAAATATTTACTTAAATTTATGTTTTCATTTCTTCGCTCTGGTGTCGAGGCAAAGCGCAGCGTTGAGTTCTGCCACTCAGCAGGCAATGCTTCCAGAATTCGGCAGAAACTTAACACTAGGTTCCCTTTGCCTACCCTGCTGTGAGCGGAATACAGTGTGAAGCTGATTTATTTATTTTTATAAATATCAATAAAAGAAATTCAATATTATTTACCTATTTCCATGATTTTTTTTAAACTAAATAATAATATACGTACGTGCGATCTACAACGTTTTTTACATCAGGTAGTAGCGGATCCCTTCTGGTATACACTTCGGGCATCAGTGCTCGTGTGGTGCAAAACTTCTCAATATACTTCTTGGTCCCCTCTAAGCTGAAGTAGCAGGTATGCAAGAACCTGTACAGTAATTGATCATCTGAAACTGTGGAAAGGTAGTTGAAACTAAATATAATTGAAAGTTCCTATATTTATTTAAATACATAAACAGACAAAAAAAACGAGCGTTTACGCATCGTTTTTGCTGCATTTTATATGAAATTTGTAACGTAATCAAAATTTATAGGATACTTCCCTTGGAAAACAAATAAAAGCCCCAAATTCGAAAATTGAAAAATATCATTACAAAGGAGACTGAAACTATCCCATACATTTTTGGGCCCAGAATGTAAAGATATGAAAATGGTATGATTTAATAGATTTAGGTACATCATTCCCTCCTTGAAAACTATATAAATTTTGGCAATCTGAGAGCTGAGTTATTAGAGATTTGATAAAAGTGAGGTTAAGTTCGCACACCAATTTCTTGAATATCAACTTCTATAAAATATGTGATCACTGAGTTGTTTAAGCATTAATGTTTATTATTTATAAATAAAACACA